>JARHVA010010669.1:0-142367 GCA_037957365.1 Torreya grandis | reverse complement strand
TCCATGTAGTGTAGTTTTGTCTAATAGAAATAAAATTAACATAGAGTAACATAGAACAAAAATTAGGGATACCCTAAACACAATGTGATAATATAGCACAATAATATAAAGAGACTTTTAGAAGATGACAATAAAGAAGATAATGAGAATTGAATCACCATGAATAAATGAACCATTCATTCATCAACAATAATAATCTAAATAAGCAAATTCATGAAAGAATATATATTTTAAATAATTGATACAAAATTTGGGTGTATACATTTCCCCCCTTTATTATAGTAATCTAATGAATTGAAGTTCCTCGAGTATAGGATAAATAAAAACCTAAGTGTGGAAACACTCTTTCTCTTCATAGGTAGTGTTAGATGTCTTGGGTGACTAGTTGAACCATGTGGAGATAAGGTGTTTTCAAAAAACATTGTATCTTGCACATGGAAAACAAACAATTTTGAAAATTGTAAGAGGTTAATTTTGTAGGTCATTGGGTGTCACTAAACTGTAATCATACCAACTCAATAAGGTGATGCTAAGAGTGATCAAATCTTGATGAGTGAAGCCTTTTTCTTAAATATAAATATACTTTAACCTATGAGGATATATTGAGAATAAGTAAAAATGCTAACTAATGAGTGTCACTAAAATCTAATGGGAAAAGGGCAAAGAATGGGAATTAGTATATGGTTTGATAAAGTATGACCAAGACATAGAACATTGATAATCTCATACATGGCCCACTAGCTAAAAGATAAAAATAAATGGGAAAAATCACATGGTTTTCTAAATTTAAACCAAGAAATGGAGTGTCACTAAGCTCAAATGTGGTCCATTTTCAAAGATATGAATCACACCACTACAAAAGGATCTAGATTCAATTTGTAACTTTTTGAAAATTTGTTCATTGAAAATTGTAGTACTTATTATTGAAAATTTTGTATTATAATGAGATGGAGAACATGAAATATCTCCACACCCCTATTGTTTCTCTTAATTTCTACTCATTTTTTAATTTGGAAGCAAGTAAGAAACTAGTAAAAGAGGTGTGTAAAGGAATATCTAGTAAAAGTGCACGCATGATCTAGATGATGATGGGAATTCCTCTTTGTCTTGGAAGGAATAACCTAAAAATAAGAAAGACACTATAAAAGGGGTTGTTAGCAAGATAGTTGAGTGGACTACCTAGCATGAGATATATCTAAGAAGTGAATGCTTGCTAAGAGGTTTTTAATCCACTGTTTATAATATTTAAGTTGATATAGATGAAAAGAAAGAATACTTACATTAAATAACATGAAATTAAATAAATGCAAGAATAAGAAATTAAATAAATGACTAAAATAGCAAAATCAAATCAATACCTATGCTAAGATAGTTGGGGTCAGGTCTAGAAAATTAGGGAAGGCTCTATGAATAGGCAAGAACATACAAAATAAGGTTTTATTAAAGTAGAGGGACTAAAAATTACTTATTTTTATTTTGACATGATCATCATCGATGGTTGGGTGAACCATCATTGGTTGAGTTGACCGTCAGTGGCTGGGTGACTGTCGATGGTTGAGGTAACCATCAATAGTTGGGCTAACCATCAGTGGTTACCCTCTGTAATTCTAAAAAAGTTCAAAAAGGGAATTGTAGATTAGGTAGATGGTTAGGTGAGGGTTAGAATATGGGTTTGGTTATAAATATAAGGTTGGAAGATGAATTTGATTAGGTCAGGGTAAAATGAAATGAAATGAAGAAACATGTATAAATTTACATGTAACTTGCTAGATAGCTTAAGAAATTTGGGGAGAGTGATAGTACTTTGGCCTTCAAAAGTTATTTAGATAGAGGTTTGAGTTTTCCTTATTGTTTCTTGCTTTCTGAAGAGATGTTGGATACCTATGAAAGAAGATTTTATGGCTTGGACACATATTTGTGGATTTTCCCATCTTATTCACTCCTACTTCTCTCCTTTTATAGGATGAAGTTACTAATTATGTAGGAGGAAAATTTCTAATCAAGATGGAAGATAAAGTTTCCTATTATGATGATTTAAATATTTTTAGCACCTCATAAGGGAAGTTACTAAATTATGTCATGCTTATCTCATACATAGTTGGAATTAGCTTTAAAGTAGGTTTGATGACTTGACCGTCAATGGTCGGGCTAACTATCGATGGTTAAGATGACCATCAGTGGTCAAGTTAATAAGGCAAAATGGGTAAAAATAAGTTTAAAGAAGGTGAATTAAAAGGTTAAGTTGGTAAATTAATAAATGGCCTAAGTCAACTAGATTCAGGGTTGGGTAGGGGTTCAAGGCATTTTGACATCTAAAATTGTGTAGTTTTTTAGTGTCTACATTTTGCCCCTTTTGTTATGCAACTTTGATTTAATAATAAGTAAAATAAAAATGAATGGATTTATGGTCATAGTCTGATTACCTCAAGTATGGGAGGAGGTGTTTCCCCTCAAATCGAGAGTTGATGAGGTGACAACAAAATTGGGTCAGGGTTTGATAAAGTGTAGATGGTGAGGCACAAAGTGGGTGATAAAAAGGGTTGGTCATTTAAAATGCAAAAATGTGCACAAAATACAACTAAGTATGATAGTCAAGCTCAAGAAAAGACTAAAGGTGATAATGTTGGTAAAAATAAGGTCAATTCTAGAGAAATATATGATAGGGATAACCAACCCACAATGTTGGTCATAGCTGATTAGGTCATTCTTATCAAGTCTACTAGATAGGGTCAGTTTTTGTCACAAGTGTCTAGGGTAGGAAGTGCTCCTTTAAAAAACACAAATGGTTGGGTTTCACACAAGGTGGTGTGAATTATAAAAGTTAAACATGACAAGGTTTGTTAGTGCATTCAAAATGACCAATACAAGGTCATCACAAGGCATGCAAATAGTTCAGGTTAAAATGGCTAATGTCAAGGTGAATGTGGTCATATAGGTTGTTCAAATAAGGGTAATCACCAAAATTTCAACTTTGGGTGTAGGTAAGGATTAGATAACCTCCCAAAAGTGTAGCATGGAGGTGGGGTGCTTTAAAAACAATTTTGAAAAGAGTGGGGGACCCTAACCATCAATGGTTGGGGTTCCTTAGGGTTAACCATGTGAATTCATTTTCACAATTTGATAATTGGTAATTACTTTTTGGTGATTTTGGTGTGTGTTGTTATTTTCCATTTGATCTTGTTGAGGTGGAGGTGATTGATTGGTTGATAATTTGTGTGGATTTAAATAGGAAGTTATTCGATGGAGGGTGGATGAGGGCATGATCAAGTGGTGGGATAAGGGATCTGACCATGGTAGTGATCTCAGAATGAGGTAGGTGCTATTTTGAATTTTATAATTAGTTTAATTTTGTTGATTTTAAAGTTACAATTGAGTAGTTAAGAATGAAATGGTTAGGGTCTTGAATGGGTTTTTAGGAAATGATGCCCTAGATTTAGGTTTTATTGAATTAAACCAAACATGTCAATGAAATTGATATTTAGATGGTGTTGTAGGTTGGGAATGGGCTAGGGAGTAATGTTAGCTAGGTTATTATATGAATTTAAGTGTGTTGTTGATGTACATGAGATATAGGGTTTGATGGTTACTCCACCGATGGTCACACATAATGACTATCAACATTTCAACCTAACTGCCAGTGGTCAAACACCAAGGGGAAAGGTCCTAAAGGGACCATCGATAGTTTGAGAAACCATTGGTGCTCAAAGGATATGGGGAAAGTTGCATTAAAAGGGTGGTGTTTTAAGTGTGTTTAAATTTTGGTGAAGATTTTTTTGAAGTTTTTTGGTAAAGTGTAGGAAAAAGTTGTTATGGTTTGAAAGTGTTTAAAAACTTTGTTAAAGTTATTAGGGAGTTTATTTGATAAAATAATAAAGGTTATAATGTCTGAATGTATTTTTTGAAGGTTGTGGAATGGGTAAAAGGATTAATTAAATTAGTGAGACTTTGTTAACATTATTACTTGTTTAAAGGAGTGATGTTGTTGGGAAATTTTTAAGTTTTTATAATGTATGAAATGTATGAAAAAAATAGGAAATTTAAAAGTTGTGAAAATGTGGTTATAGTTTATAAAAATAGTAGATTGTTTGAAGTGTGTTTAAAGTTTTTGAAAGTGTTGTAAAGTGTGTATGAAGTTTGGAAAGTGGGATGAAGGTTTATTTTAAAGAGTTGTTGAAATTTTGTAAAAGGTGTTACAGTGGGTAAACACTGGAAGAGATGTTTATAGTGGTAGTGAAAAAAGGTTTAGATATGATGAGGGGTTAGGTGTAGAGTTTAGCTAACAGAAATGTTTGACGTGTTTAAAATTATATGTTAGGGTTGGTGTCAGATAAAGGTATAGGGTTGTTTGAGTGTGAGAGGTAAGAGGGTAGATGTGATGGGTGTGGTTTATAATAGGTTTAAAAAGGTAGGTGTAGGTTGGTACTTATATTGATGTGGAAAACTAAGTATGCATGTTAATTTTGTTGTTTTGTAGGCCCAAGAGTAGATCTAAATGAGGGATCAAGTCCCTAAGATATTCTCCAAGGTATAGGATGTAATGATCATGGAGGAATGGAAGCATATGAAGGAGGTTGGCCTAGGGGCCACGAGACATTATCAGTACCTACCATGGGATGTGGCTAAGATCATGGCCCTCATTAAGAGATGAGACCTGGTCATGAATATGTTTTTATTATTGAAAAGAGATATGAATATCCTCCTAAAGGATATTTAGTGGATCACATAGCTAACCATTTAGGGGGAGATGATTTATCACATAGAGAATGAGGAGTAGGACTACCACATGGACTTGATATATGGAGTAGTTTAGGTCTAGGCTAGGTATCATATAAGTGGTTCTTGTTATGAGAAAATATACCAGAGGGATTTAGGAGATAGATGCTTACTTATGATGATGATGATGGTTGTGTCATACTTCACACTGTCAAATTTGAGAAGTGGTTGATTCCCTTATTTGATTTTGGGAATTTTGGTGGAGATGTCACTAGGGAGGACTATGTTTAGTTGGACCCCCATGTTATTGGTGTTTAGTTGGGTCCCCATGTTATTGGTCTATATATATAGGGAGCTATGGGCCTTTCAAGCACATAGGTAGTATAGGATCGGTGTTGGGTTCATACTCCATTATTGGGTGTATCAGCATATACAAGTTTTGATACCTTTGAGACTACCATGGGATGGCTATGCATCGACAAACTACAAAGTGGGTTTCTTGTGATGGTGAGGAGATTATACATTGATAAGGGCTAGTGTTGGTATGAGGGATATTAATTGGTTTATAGATGCTTTGGATGGATTAGTGGAGGGAAATGTAGTGTGGAGGCCATATATGGGTTGGCCTAGGTAGGCCTAGTATAGTTATCACAAATTACCACTCCAGAACTAGAGATGGATATATGGGAGGTGAGAGGGTGAGACTGAGCTTATCCTATTTGATTGAGTTTAGAATTAGTTTGACCTCATGTAAGGGATTTGACCAAATTTTTTGAGATATAGGAGGGAGGATGTAGAGATCTTGCTCCTAGAACCATAGCCATAAGATGTTGTTCTGGATCATGAGGAGTTGCCAGTGAGAGCCATGATAGATGATGTAGGGGTTGTGGATGGTTATGCAACATGTTATCAAGCTTGATATGTAGTGACTAATTCTAGATGAGGTGATAGGGGTCAGTAGCCCATGGATGTGGATCCCATTAGGGCATTGGTATAGGTGGTGGCTAGGATGGATAGGCATAGGCAACACTTACATCAACATAAGCCAAGATCATTAGATTATAGGGATAGGTGTCCACCTTATATGGCCAAATTGTCACTTTAAAAGGTCAGGTGGTAGTGCTAACTAGAGAGTGAGATAAAGTGAGGATCTCTCTTGGGTTATTGACTTAGGAGAGAGATTCACTGAAGCAGAGGGTAGGAGCAGTGGCAACACCAATAGGAGGACCTGATATAATTCCTATGACATGGTACTTATCGATCATGGAGGAGTTGAAATATTACAAGGTGATAGTGTTGGCTCAGTTGCTATTAGAGATGAGGTATAGAGAGTATAGAGCCATCTTTGTAGGTGGTCCATCTATAACTACTCCAAAATAGGGGCCTCTATAGTGGGGAAGGAAAGGATATTAGGGGGACTACCACCAAATGCTAGTGTAGGTGTAGGTGTAGGTGTAGGTGTAGGTGTAGGTGCAGGTGGTAGAGGTGCCCTAAGGGCCTAATATATGAGATTATATGATGTATATGTTTTTTATTTTGATATTAGATTGCATGTTGATGACACAAGATGTATATGAGAGAGATCGATTTATACATTATTACATGTATTTATTATTGGATGGACATGATGTATACTCATTGACATGTAGTACTTTTATTATGATGATGATGAGGTTTTATGATGATTAAGGATGTTTATTAATGTCTATGTTTTTTTATGGATGTTATGCTTATTAAATTTATGGTTCATTAGTTTAAATGTTTTATGGATGATCATGATGTATGTTTATGATGAAATAATAGGTTGTTGATGCCTCATGCTCTATGAGATGATATGTGGACTCGTAGTTTTAGGCATGTGATGTTGTTCATTGATGGATGTGATATTGATGATCATAGATGATTTTATTATGTTATATAATGTTGTGATGATAGTGATGATATGTTTGATTTTATGATGAATATTGTAGGTTTATACATTGTGGATGATGTGTTAGTGCGTGGATATGTTTGTGGACATGTGATTAATGGTTTTGATTTTGTGTGATGATGTTTGTTTATATGATGATGTAGTTCATGGAGAGGATTTGTATATGTGATAGGTGATTTGGTCATGTTTGTTTTTGATGTGATGATGTTTTGAATATTTTTTATGTTTATGGTAAGTAGCAATATGACATGGTCTATGATGTTTATTGATATGATGTGGTTTATGTTGTTTATATTATGATAAATTATTATTGTTCTGATGATAATGACCTGATGATGGGATTATTGATTTTTTATGGTTTTGATATTTTTTATAGGGATAAGATGTAGTTGATGGACATGGTGCATAATTGTATGATGCATATGGATTGTTGCATTGATTAGAATGATGTTTTGAATATTTTGATATGATATGTGATATGGGGATATAATGAAAACACATAAAGTAGGTTTAGATAACACACTAAATGTATAAAAGAGAGAAGAATCATGAGACATATGTCCACATGAACTAATGAATAGAGAGTAAGAAAAAGGCATGATATGTTTATTGGTAAGGGCCTAAAAAAATCAAAGTTGGATGATTTTAATGAAAATAAGCCTTTCAAATGCTTCACATGAGCATGCTTTGATTGGCAAAGATGGCATCATGATCAATTTATGTCTAGTAAGCTCATAGTCCCTTGATTTTAAAGAGGGTATGAAGGGAAAGTAGAGTGATAGATGGAAGGGGAAAATGGGTGATATGGTAACCTGATATGGGTTAGCTTGCCCCTTCTATAGGTGACCAAAGAACTGTAATAGACAAGTCCATGTCTTAATATAATGTGTATACTAATCAGTGTCGAAAGTCTACTAATGTCATATATAAAAGTCATTTATGACATCCTTGCCTTGATTTTGACATAGGTTCATTTTTTGCTTTTGTTTCTTTGATAGGTTAGTAAAGTTGATCGATGTGGGAAGCTTCAAAATTTTGTTTTTGACAAACTTAACTTAGCCATCCTTCAAAGGAGTGGTCTAAAGTTAGATTTTGATAGTTTTACCTCAAGGGAGTAGTCTATCTTTAAGTAATTGAGTTATTATGTAGCTATCCTTTAAAGGAGCAGTCTATAATTCTAGAGATACAAACCCCTATGATATTTTTGTATCCTAATTTGATTTTGAAATCTAGGTTTATACATGGATAAGTCTATTTAGGCTTAGAGGTCTACTTTTATGGAGGTAAGATTTTCAGCATGAAAGGCTATTGATAGATGATGGAAAGTGGTTTGAGAGACAATTGATCATGGGATTCCATCTAATTAGAGACAAAAAAAATCCATGAGAACCATGCCGTGGGTAGAACCATGATATCCATGCTTAGGATTAGATTATAACCATGATGGATAATCACATGGTCTTATGTGGTAATCAATTAACCCCAAGAGGAATAGGGAGAATGTTTAATGAAAGTGAAAATATCCTAGACCAAGGGATGAGCTTAAGTTAGACATAAAGGTGAATGTGATCTTGATTTAACAAAACAAAGGATGTAGATGTGAAGCATTGAAAGGCTCAAGTTCTGGTTTGCCTTTAAGAAAAGATAAATGATAAGCTCCTAATCCATTCTTATGGGTTATGATGTAGGATCCAAGTCAATTGAAATCAAACTTACCTCTTTTGATTTTCTCCATATTAGTTACATATTAGTTTTCCTTAAGTACGAGGTCTCATATTTTGAATTCTCCCTCTTTCAAGTGTTTTTTATATGCACACTTGATTCATTCTTGATAGATACGAAGATGACAAAGTATTGCAAGGTGATGTTCAATAAGGAGATCAAGATATGTGAGATGTTTTTGATGATAATAAATCTTAGAAAGGATGTCATGCAAGGATATGTGAAGAGAAGGAATCTGGACTTCAAGAGGCAAGACTACCTCTACTCCAAAGATGAGAGAGAAAGGGGTAGGACCTATAGAGTTTTGAATGCTAGGAAATAGTCCCATAAAGTGAAGGGAATGTGCAAATGCCAATATTGACTTGAAATATTGACTACTTTGGTTAACATTTTGTTGGGGATCAACCAACAATGGATTACACTTGTGAAAGCAATAAATGTGGAAATAAATCAGATAGATAAGTAACTAAAATGATAAATAGCACAGAACAAGATATACAAGAAAACACCCTGAAAACTTGTATTAAAACTCTTTACAATAGGAATACAATGAAGAAACTTCATTCTTCCACACCTCTCTCAGATGCACACAAGATCTCTCACTAGATCTCTATTCCTCAAGAGCTCTCTCTCAAGTACAATCAAATCCAATAACCTGGATTGATGCAACTCAGTACTGTCCTTCAAACATTCACAATGTTCTACTCATGTAGTTCTACTCACTAAGCTAAGAAGATCTTTCCTACATATAGAAAATAGGAAACTTGAGCATGCTCTTACAACAAACAGTTAAGCCTCTTCAACAAGGGCTCTAAAAATAATATTGCTAATAATAGAGACGCGAGCTTGAGACTAAAACTCAAACTCATCATGCAAACACTCGCTTTCATCCACAAAAATTGCTCTCTGGACACACAGGTAACCGACGTTGGTTCCTGCCTATTCGCCTGTGACCGTCGTCGGCCGACCCTACTGCCGACGTCAGTGCCTCTGCAACTGCAACTGATCGACGTCGGTCTCTCCTGACCGACACCGGCATCTGTGTAGACCCGAACCTATTTAAGTCTGCTCTTTGGTGAAGCTTTTAGCTCCACACCCTAACAATCTCCCACTTGGAGATAAACCAGCTGCACCAGTACCTGTACAGCAACATCTTCTAGCTCCTCCATCTTCAACTCAATCATGAAGACCAATAGAAGTTGAATGAAGATTCAACTTCTCCTTCGTAACCGGCTTTGTTAGCATATCAGTAGGATTCTTGTCTATATGGATTTTCTCCAGCTTCAACTCACCATCTTCTAATACCTACCATATGAAATGGTACCTTAGCTGTATGTGCTTTGTTCTTGAATGAAAGGCTGAATTCTTGGCCAAATGGATTGCACTCTGACTGTCACTATACAATCTGTAACTTTCATGCTCTCTACCAAGCTCATCCATGAATCGTGTCATCCATATCATCTCCTTGCTAGCTTTTGTGGCTGCAATATACTCTACTTCTATAGTTGACAAGGCAACAACCTTCTGCAACTTAGATATCCAGCTAACCGCCGTTCCACCTACAGTAAAAACATAACCTGTGGTGCTCCTCCTGCCATCCAAATCCCCTGCCATATCTGAATCTACATAACCATGTAGAAAAGTATCTGAACCTCCATAGCACAAGTGTCTACTGCTGGTTCCTCTTAGATATCTAAGGATCCACTCAACTGCTTTCCAATGTTCCTTACCTAGATTGGCCATATACTTACTTACTACTCCCACTGCTTGGGCAATATCCGGTCTAGTACACACCATTACATACATCAAACTCCCTACTACGGAAGAATATGGAACCTTACTCATGTACTCTACCTCTTCATGTGAATTAGGACATTGTTCTTTACTCAACTTAAAATGTCTAGCTAAAGGTGTGCTTACCGATTTAACATCCTGCATATTGAACCTTTTCAACACCTTGTCCACATAATCCTCCTGAGACAATATCAACCTGTGATTTTTCTTATCTCTCTTAATGCTCATGCCAAGGATTTTCTTAGCTGCTCCCAAATCCTTCATAACAAACGTTTGAGCTAATTTCACCTTAAGCTCAGAGATATCTTGCATGTGAGATCCTACAACTAGCATGTCATCTACATACAAAAATAGAATAATATATCTACCATTATCAAATCTCTTGAAATACACACAATGGTTTGATTGACACCTACTGTAGCCGTGCTTAGTCATAAACCTGTCAAATTTTAAGTACCATTGCCTAAGAGCTTGCTTGAGGCCATACAAGCTTTTCTTCAACCTGCACACAAACTTCTCCTTACCCTTGACCTCGAATCCTTCTGGCTGTTCCATATAAATTTCCTCATCCAAATCTCCATGAAGAAATGCTGTCTTAACATCTAGCTGCTCGAGATGCAAATCCTCAAAAGCAACCAAAGACAATACAACCCTTATTGAAGTCATTTTAACAACAGGAGAAAAAATCTCACCAAAATCAATACCTAGCTTTTGTGCAAATCCTTTCACTACCAATCTGGCCTTATATCTCATCTATCCATCCTCACCTTCCTTCAACCTGTAGGTCCATCTGTTCTTCAGTGTTCTCTTACCAGCTGACAATTCAACCAAATCCCATGTTTGGTTCTCTCTTAAGGACTCCATCTCCTCAACCATGCCATGCTCCCACTTACTCCTGGACTCCACCTATAATGCTTCTTCAAAACTCTCTATTTCTCCACCATCGGTTAGCAATAAATAATATAAGGAAGGAGAATATCTAATTGGAGGCTTACTTACCCTTTTAGACCTCTTGATGGGTGTCTTGGACTCGTTCTCAACAATCTGTCCACCCAAATTTTCTGACAGTGACCAACCTCGGCCACCTGTAGACCTGTTACTGGCCGATGCCGGTTCTTCCTGGCCGACGTTGGTGCCTGGTCTACCGACGTCGGTCTCTGTATGACTGACATTGGTTTTTGTACTATCGATGCCGGTTCCTAACCTGCCAACGTCGGTCTCTGTGTTTTCCTATAAGTGATTATTTCTTTTTCCCACGAGCTCATTTTGGACCATAACTTCGTCTAATTCACTATTGCTCTACCCAAATTGATCTAGCTTCCTTATCTGATCATTGTACATCACTCTTTTGTTGAAAACAATATCATGACTCCTGATTACCTTGTTAGTTCCTAGATTCCAAAATCTAAAACCAAAATCATCTGAGCCATAGCCAATAAATGTGTACCTCATAGACTTAGCATCAAGCTTCTTTCTATTTTCCTTATCTATGTGCACAAAGGCTTCACAACCAAAAACTTTGAGATATGAGAGATCTACCTTTTTACCTGTCCATGCCTCTTCTAGAATTCCACCATCCAGAGCTGTAGAGGGTCCTCTGTTAATCAGGTACACTGCGGTGTCAACTGCTTCTGCCCAAAACTCTAAGGGTAACCCTACATGCAATCTCATACATCTTGCACACTCCATGATAGTTCTGTTCATCCTTTCAACAATACCATTCTGTTGAGGTGTCCTTGGAACCATCCTTTGCCTTTAGATTCTGTGAGTGTAGCAATACCAGTTAAACTTAAGACTGTAGAACTCACTGCCATTATCAGATCTCAAGCACTTTAATCTTCTGCCTGTTTCATTCTCAACCATAGCTTTCCAAATCTTAAAAGTCTCAAAAACAATAGATTTCTTTTTAATATAGTAGATCCATACCTTTCTTGTGGCATCATCTATGAATGTAACATAGTACCGTGATCTGCCAATAGAGGCTATCTGAGCTGGTCCCCACACGTCTGTGTGAACAAGCTGCAACTTCTGCCTTTTCTTAGTAGACCCAGTCTTGAGAAAACTAACCCTTTTCTATTTTCCAAATACACAATGCTCACAAAATTCTAGATCCATACTTTTCAAATCTGAAAGCATACCTTTAGACTTAAGAATTGACATCCCCTTCTCACTCATGTGGCCAAGCCTTGAGTGCCACAATTTAGCATCCACATATGAAGTAGATAAAACTGAAGGAGATTTGTTAGTAACACAATTACACAAATAGAGAGTACCTTCTCTCTTACCTCTGGCCATAACTAGTGCACCCTTGGTCACCTTCCAAGATTCTGCTGTGAGAGTTACTGTACAACCCTCATCCCCTAACTTTCCTACAGAAATCAAATTTCTCTTCAAGCTAGGAACAAGCATCACATCTCTCAACACCCATGTGTTGCCATTCTGCATCTTCAGCTACACTTTACCTTTGCTAATTATTTTACAAGGCTCGTCATCCCCTAAGTACACTATTCCAAAATCTCCATGGATATAGTCACTGAAATATTCTCTGTTAGGGGTAACATGGAAAGATGCACCAGAATCTAATACCCAAGATTCTATGTTATTATGCAAAGAGAAAATTAAAGCATCTTGTGCAATACCTGCAACCTTGGCTTCTTCCTTTCCTTCGTGCTGATTGTCCTCCTTAGGCTTTGACCAACAATCTCTGCTTATGTGCCCCATCTTTCCTCAATTCCAGCATTGTGGCTTCCTGCCATTTTTGGATTTAGATCTGCCTTTCCCCTTAGACTTGGATCTTGCTCTGCCTTTCTTGCTCTTCTCTTTTTGCCTTCCCCTGCTCTCAAAACTTAAAGCATTCCCGGATGCCTCTTTTGTGCTTTTCCTGCGTATTTCCTCATTCAAGATAACACTAACAACATCCTCTACTTTCAAAATATTTGATGCAGATGCAGTATTACTTACTACCATTACTAAGCCATGCCAGCTTTCAGGCAAAGAACATAATATTAGAAGAGCTTTTATTTCATCTTCAAATACAATATTGACTGAACTTAACTGATTAACAATACCATGGAAATCATTCAGGTGATTAGAGACAGATCCACCTTCTTGCATATGCAAATTAAATAACTGCTTCATTAAATATACCTTATTAGAAGCTGAGGGTTTTTCATACAAATTTGCTAATGTAGTCATTAACTCTACCGTAGTTTTTGCCTGTGACAAATTAGATATCACAGTGGAGGCCAGACTCAGTCTTATAGACCCAAGAGCCTTTCTGTCAAGAACTTCCCATTCTTCATCCTCCATGTCCTTGGGCTTCTTTGCTATCCCACCTAACGGTAAGTAAAGATCCTTCTGATACAGATAGTCCTCTATCTGCATTCTCCAATGTTGATAGTTCTTGCCATTAAACTTTTCCATTCTCAACTTACTTTTTTCTGCCATTGCTTCTCCCACTCAAACAGAAATCCCTGCAGAAACCCCTATGAGTAACCTATAATCCAAACACACTACACAGATCTAAACCACCTGTTAGTGAACCTGAGCTCTGATACCACTTGTTGGGGATCAACCAATAATGGATTACACTTGTGAAAGCAATAAATGTGGAAATAAATCAGATAGATAAGTAACTGAAATGATAAATAGCACAGAACAAGATATACAAGAAAACACCCTGAAAACTTGTATTAAAACTCTTTATAATAGGAATACAATGAAGAAACTTCATTCTTCCACACCTCTCTCAGATGCACACAAGATCTCTCACTAGATCTCTATTCCTCAAGAGCTCTCTCTCAAGTACAATCAAATCCAACAACCTAGATTGATGCAACTCAGTACTGTCCTTCAAACATTCACAATGTTCTACTCATACAGTTCTACTCACTAAGCTAAGAAGATCTTTCCTACATATAGAAAATAGGAAACTTGAGCATGCTCTTACAACAAATAGTTAAGCCTCTTCAACAAGGGCTCTAAAAATAATATTGCTAATAATAGAGACGCGAGCTTGAGACTACAACTCAAACTCATCATGCAAACACTCGCTTTCATCCACGGAAATCACTTTCTAGACACACAGGTAACCGACGTCGGTTCCTACCTGTTCGCCTGTGACCGTCGTCGGTTGACCCTACTATCGATGTCGGCACCTCTGCAACTGCAACTGACCGACGTCAGTCTCTCCTGACCGACGCCGGTGTCTGTGTAGACCCAAACCTGTTTAAGTCTGCTCCTTGGTGAAGCTTTTAGCTCCACACCCTAACACATTTTGTTGAGGGTTTTGTTAGAGGCTTCCACTTATCCATTTTCTTGGGGATGATAAGGTGAGAAAAAGCTTAACTTGATGCCAAAAGTATTGAAAAGACCTTGGAATTTCTTGTTTTTAAAGGATTTTCCATTATCAATTATGATCTTATGGGGAACACTAAAATGGAACATGATATGGTGATTGATGAAATTGATAATCTTTTTGTATTTTGTTTGAAATAAGAGAAATGGCTTCCACCCACTTGGTGAAATATTCGATAGTAGTAATGATGGATTGGTGCCATTATGAATAATGAGGATTGATTTCCCCAATAAGGTCAAGACCCTATTGTGATAAGGGTCAATAGTCTTTGGATACTTGAAGGCCATGGGCCAGTGTGTGATGTAAGTTAGTGTGGTGTTGACATTTAACACACTTATTTACATAATTAAAATAGTCCTGATTAAGGGTGGGCCAATAGTAGCCAAGGTAAAGGATACATTTAGCAATATCTAAGCCACTAAAGTGTTCCCCATATATTCCATCATGTGTTTCTTTGATAGCATGGGAAACTTCATGACTATGTAGACAATGGAGAAGGTCATCAAATCCACATTTATAAAATATTCTTGCTAGTATGGTGTAACGAGAGGTACTCTAAACAAAGGCTCTTTGGGTATTTCGTGAAAGGTTTGGAGTAAAAATGATGAGGTTAAGGTAGTTAAAAGTTTGTTTGTACCAAATGTCAGAAGGAGATGCTTCTACACTACAAATGGTGGGAAGGTCAAAACTGATATATGAGGGTGTAATAAAATGATGGATGGTGACAAAAAGTTTAGATTTGGTAGGTTGAGATGGGATTTGGGAGGTAAGGGAAGCTATTGTATCCATGAATTTTTTGGTAGATTGAGGAACTAAATGGATAAGGTAATACTCAAATGATGCTAAATGTAAGTCAAAAAGTTGTTTATACTTCAATAGGACATCATTTTTACATTGGTAAGATTCTTTAATTTGATTTATGACAAGTTAGGAGTCACCAAAGACACTAATTAAATTTAAATCCCAAGGCTAGAGTAGTTTGGAGACCTGTGATCAGGGTTTCATATTTAGAAACATTGTTGGTACATTCAAATTCAAGTTTAAAAGAAAGGGGAAGAGGTTCACTATTAAGGGGAATGAGATTAAATCTATTTACTCCACCACATTGACATTTGGATCCTACAAAAAACATGGTCTTTTGGTAGGTGGGTTCCTCCTAAGAAAGAGTTATGATGGACTCATTTGGAAAGGCAAGATGAAGTAGTTAATTATCTGGTAAAAGAGCTTTGGCCAATTGATCGGTGATGACTTTCCCTTTAATAGAATTTTTCTAAATGAACTCAAGATCAAACTCAACTAGGAACATGAGCCACTTAGCCATATTTTGGTTTTTGTATGGTTTAGAGTGCATGTACTTGAGTGGGTCAGTGTTAGTGATGACATAGGTTTTGTGATTAAGAAGGTAGTGATAAATTTTGGAGGCCACAAAGACTAAGGCGAGGCAAAGTTTCTCAAGATTAGTATACCAAGTCTCATATTCTATAAGGGTGTGGCTAATGTAGTAGATAACTTTCTCTTTGTTCTAATCATCATGATGAGTGAACATTTCCCCTAAAGAATGGTCCATGGAAGATATATAAAGGTAGAAGGGCTAGTCTTCTCTAGGAGGGATGAGGATAGGTGGAGAGAGAAGGTACTCCTTGATTGAATCAAAGGATTTTTGATAGTCCTTGGTCCACTTAAAATAGGTGTCTTTCTTGAGGAAATGGTGAAAGGGTTTACATCTATTGGATAACTAGGAGATGAAATGATGAATGGATTGGATCTTCCCCTGTAGGCTACAAAGTTTCTTAAGGTTAGTAAGAGGAGGCATCTCCAAGATTACTCTTACTTTGGTGGGGTCTATTTTGATTCCTTGAAGAGAGATGATAAATCCAAAAAGTTTTCTTGATAAGACCCTAAAAATACATTTCTTGGGATTAAGCCTGACATGATAATGGATTAGTCAGTTGAAGATGATCACAAGAATAGCTAGGTGGTCTTTACAATGTTTGGATTTCCCAAGGAGATCATCCACATAGTCCTCTATAATTTTATGGATGAGATCATGAAAAAAGTAGGTCATGGCACATTGATAGGTTGCTCCAATGTTCTTCAGACCAAAATGCATGACCCTGTAATAGAAGGTTCCCCATGGGGTGATAAAATAAGTTTTATGTTGATCATTAAGGGAAATCAAGATCTAATTATATCCTAAGAAACCATCCATAAGGGATAACATCTTGTGGCTAACTGTAAGATCAATAAGTCGGTTGATGTTTGGCAAAATAAAGTCATCCTTTGGGCAAGTGAGGTTGAGGTCATGAAATTCAATGCATATTCAAATTCCCCCTATGGATTTTGTGATGGGAATGATGTTAGAAACCCATTATGGATAGTTGATAGGTTGAATGAAGTCAACAAATAAGATATGCTAAAGTTCTTGTTTGACAAGAAGGATTATGTGAGGATGTATCTTATGAAGCTTCTTCCACACTTGCTTAACCTTAGGATGAGTGATAATGTTATAGAGGGAAATAAAAGGGTTAATTCTAAGCATATCTTGATAGGACCAAACAAATGTTATGCTACAATCACAAAGGAAAGAAGGGTAATCTTCTTACTCCATGAAATTTAAGGATTGGCTGATTTTGATGATATAGGGGTTATCTTGAGTACCCATGTTGACATCGATAGTGGATTCATTTAGCATGGTTTCATTCTTAAGAGGAAGGGATTTATGGATAGAATAATCCCTCACACAAAGGTAGGTGAGAATGGAATCATCATCCTAATGTTGGATGGTGTTAATGGTAGGAGAATCTCTCTCTATCATTTCAAGATGGATGAGAGGAAGGGTTTTAATTTGGTCATCCTTGTGATAGCTTAGGGGGGGGGAAACTAATGGTATTGATAAAAAAAAGTTAGATGAGATGATACCAAAATCTTTAGTCTTCAAGGGAGATGGGGTTGGTGAAGATGGGACATCTTCATCAATGGTGGTGATGGGTTTTGGTGAGGTGGGTTATTTTTGTGGCACATACCCAAGGCTGAATAACTCATGAGTTTTTTGGGTTTTGATGATGGTTAACTCGTGAGGTTCCTGTTCACAAAGGCTAAGACTAAACCCCTTCCAAGCATACCTATAATGGTAATATTTATCAAAGGCTAGTTTGTTGAGATAAGAGAAGTCAGAGGTGAATGGTTGGATAGATGAGGTAGTGGTAGAAGTGTGAAGTGGTTGATCAAGTCCCCCATAGATGAAATTTGTATGATGGTTGGGGATTTTGAAAAGGAAGATGGTTTTGATGTTGGGATTGTTGGAAGGGTCATGTCTAAGGTTCTCATATACTTTTAGAGTATGGAAAGCATCCAAGGCTAAAAGGTGGTATTCCCCAATGGAGAGATCTTGGAATATGGGTCCTAAGGGGTCCTCTATAGGGATATGTGAAGGGATGGGCAAGCTAGTTGAAGATTCATCACTAGTATGGGTAAGAGTGTTATTGGTTTTGGTTGGTAGTGAGGTAGTGTTGTTATTAGTTGATGGTGAGGTGTATGAGGGAGGAATAATAACATCATTAGGTTGATATGTCATATTTCAAGAGGTAAAAAGACTAGGGTTAGCTTTGATGGTAACAACTTGACCTTTGTGCTCAAATTTGATACATTAATGTAAGATAAAAGGGACATAACTCATGGAAAAAATCTAAAGGCATCTGAGTAACACATTTTATTAGAACTCGCCCTCTATAACATAAAATATTTCAAGAATGGTATGAGGTCCCAAATGGATATAGAGGACAACTATCCCCAAGGTAGTGGTCATGGTATCATTGAAGGAGTGAAGGATCACTGCACTTTTTGACATGATATTCTTAGGTAGTTGAAGTTGGTTAGAAGCATGGGAAGAGGTAATGTTGATGTTATATCCTCCATTAATCATCACCCTTTTAATTTGGGTTCAATTAATATATGTAGTGATGAAGAGGGGAGGGTCGAGATCCTCAGTATAAATAGGAGGTATTTCAAAATCTTGAAATGTGATGAAGGCAAAAAGTTGGAAGGCTCTAACAAAGGATGCAAGAGGTTGAGGTTTATCTGGTTGAACCTCTATAGATTTTATACCCTCCATTAGTGCTTGACAATGGTGGGGTGAGGTGTTTATCAGTTCATAAAGGCTCATTTTCATTGATGTCTAGTGAAGTTGTTTCAACATAATACACAGGATGGATTTAAAAGGGTTAGATAGAGCGGCTCCCAAAATGGATACTTTGGGTTTTGGTGGTGGCATAGGTGAAGGTTTAGGTGTTTGGGTTTGGTTATAAGGTTGAGGGATTGAAGGGTATTTCCAAGGAATGGAGACTTTAGCTTTTCCCTTATCCTTTTATTAGCCCTGAGATCAGGTAACCATATGAATAATGTGGATGGGGGAACTGGCTAGGTTTGATGGTTACTTCAATTCCTCCTCTTCACTCTTGGGTAAGAGTGGGGGAGTAGGTAAATGTTGGGTAGGTTAGTTGAGAAGTTGAGTTAGTAATGGGGGTAAGAGAGGTTCACCTAATATAGATCATCCTTGTCATATAGGCCATGAACAAGTCTTTGGAGAGCTTTGTATTTATCTATGTCATGTCTTTGTGCCCTATGGTATGCATAGATCAAATTATCATTTAACTTGGAGGGTTTGGTATTGGAAGGGTATAATGTTTTTATAGGTGGTAAGAAAATAGAAGAATTTTACAACAAACTTTATAGTATATTTGAGTAAGATTCATTCAAAGGTGTTGGCAGTGATGGATTTATAGCTTTAGGGATGATAGCCTTATTAGAAGTAGTTTTCACCTTAGAAGTTATAAGTGCTAGAAGGTTTTTAGTCAGTGGTTGGGATTGCTTAGTTATAGTTGGCTTCAGGGTAAATGATTTAAGAGTGGAACATTTGGATGATGAGGGGTTGTATATAGGTGGGAAAGTGGAGGCAGATAGGTTAGTTAAGAATGATGGAGAAATATATGGTTTGATGGGTGTAGGTGTAGGTAGAGAAAAGGGGGATGGTTTACTACAGGAAGAATAGGTAATTGGGATGGTAGAAGGATGGGGTCCTAAGATAGAAGGTAGGTGGGAAGGAGGTGGTATGGGTCTAGTTCAAGGTAGAGGTTTAGGTAACTCCACCTTATTCATTGGTTTAGTTTGGGGTTTCTTTGGTGGACTAGATGGGGTTAAGTCTAACTTCAAAGAAGGGTGACTACGGCTAAGTGTAGGAAGAATTCTTAGATTCTTGATAGGTTTGGTAAGAGAAGCATAAATTGATTTATCATTATTAAATGGAGGTGGTTGGGATGGCTCACTTATGGTTTTCTAAAAAGATGTATTTGATGGAGTGGTAATAATGGGTTTAAGGGTGGATTCAAGTGAGGTTGATGACTAAGATTTATTTTGGTAAGGGATCCCCAGATGATGCTAAAAGGTTGATCTATCAAAGTTTGGTTGAGAGGTAAACTCTAGACTTTGTATTAATCTATAAAAGGGCTTGTAGATGGGTTTGGTTCATTGGTCAATGGTTTCAAAAATTAAGCCCCTAGGTGGAGGAAAGGGAATAACTCCATCTTTTTTTTTTGATGAAAGGTTCCAGAATTGGTGGCTAAGTGGATGAGTTAATATCCTCTTATGGGATGGTTTTCAAAGGGAGAATAGATAGTTCTATGATGGGGGAGGTAGGTGTGGTGTCCTCTAATGAAGGAACATACATGGTTGCTTCTTTTGTTTGGGTATCCAAAGGAACGAAGGGCAATTCTACCATTTCAATGGGTAGAATGGAGGAAGAGGTGGTTAATTTAAAAGTTATCTCTTGTGATGTTTCCATCAAAGGAGAGGTAGGCTAAACTAAAACCTCATCAATTGAAGAGAGGGGGGTGGTTGATTCCTTAGTTTTGGTACCCAAAGGTGTATAAGCTAAGTCCATTACTTTTTTGAGTGAAATAGAGGGAGAGGTAGTTGAGGTGATGGTCTCATTAATAATGGGCTCATTAATAATAACACTGATCATATCTACCTCATGAGAGTGAGATGATTTTGGTTTATTATCATGGTGATGGTAGGAGCATGATTGGGAAAAGGTTTGTGGAGGATGTCAAGGGAATAATTAGGAGGTGCATTGGGATTATCAAATGAAATTTTTACACTATAAATTAAGCTTAGGATAAGACTTTTAAAGGTATTGCACCTACTAATTTCATGTCCAATAACTCGGTGAAAGGCACAATGGTCATTCTCATTGTACCAACTAGGCACAGGGTGAGAAGCATCAAATTATTGGGGTGGTTGGATAGGTGGAAGTTGGATGAAGTTAGATTTGATTAATTTATCCAAAACTAAAGAATAAGACTCCCCTATAGGGGTATATTATTTTGGAGGAGCTCAGTTTTGGTTTTAGGTTTATTGGTAGGAAGGGTTGGAAGAATTGGTTTGATGGAGTTGGTTGATAGTTGGTGGTGAAGAAATTTTTAGGGCCACTGAATTTGCAGATGATTTTGTCTTGGTATTGGGATGGTTGGATTGGTTAGTGTTTTTTGTGGGGGAGGGTCATTGGATTTAAAGCTAGAATTATTGTTTTATAGTTTCAATTTCCCTTCATCAATGGCTCAGTTTTCAAGTTTATGTGCCATGGTGAATGCCTCATCAAAACTTCTAAAAGTTTAAACTTGAAGAGTGGGGGAAATATGTTTGTCACAACCCTAAGATAAGATATCAATCAACTCAGGTTGGGGTAAGGATAAAGAAATATGGTTGATGAGACCTCTCCATCTAGCTTCAAAATTGGTTATTGATTCATCATCAAATTGCATAATAGAATAGACGTCAGTAATAGAAACCTTTTTAGATATATTTAATAAGAAGTGGTCTAAAAATATTTGGGTCAATTGGGAGAATGAAAATATGGAGTGCTTGGTGAGAGCACTATACTAATCAAGGGTTGGTCATGAGAAAGATATGGTGAAGGTACGAATGAGAAGAGCATCATCATATGCAATCAAATAACAAGAATGATGAAATGCTCTTAAATTTTTTGGGGGTCCTCCTTACCTTTAAATTTGGAAAACTTGGATAATTACCATTGAGGAGGATAATAATGGATAGTAATGGATGGATGGATGGGCTCATTATAGATTTGATCATAGGATAAAATGTTATGATTCCCAAAGATAGATGACTCCCAATTGGTCATTTTATCCATTAACATCTTAACCAAATCTATTTGAGGTTGGGAAGTTGCATAATTAAGTGGTAAAATTTGTTGAGGTTGGGTGGAATCAATGTATGGATAAGTGATAGAGGGTGCTAAAGAAGCCACATATTGGTAAGTAGCCATAGGAGGTTGGGATGGTGCCACATAAGGGTTGATTGACAAAAATAATTGGGTGGAAGGTGTTATGTATCCTTGTGGGTTAGAAACATATGGGTAATATTTCATGGGTACTTGTTTTTGGGATTATATGGGTTGGTTTAGAGGTATGTTTGGGTTGGTGGATGGTGATATGGATGTAGATTGGGTTAGAGGTATGAAAATGCTAGTTGATTGTTGGTGGGTGGTAACTCTAGTGCTAATAGGTGGAAGTGTTTGAGGTATGAAAAGTACCAAACTCTAAAGTGGGGTAAAAATTATTGGGCTGGTTAAACTAAGGGTAATGGTAGAAATAGGGGAAGAAGATACCCCCATAGTAGGATTAAAGGTGCTAAGAGGTAAGGTTAAGCCAATGTTGGAGGTATTGGTTGGGGTCGTATGTGTTTGGTTAATGTTTCAGATGTTGGATGGATTTTGGGGAGTGGTAGTAGGTGGGATATGGGAAGAACAAGAGGTTGGGTGAGCATGGGTTGGGTTGAGGTGGCACCCACCAGAAGATGGGGAGGCATACCACAGGGAGTATTCATAGGAGGAACTAAAAAAAAAGGGGTATGGTTAGATAAGGTGTTTAGGTATGCTAAAGAGCCATGGGGTTGTTATCAAGGAAGGTAGTGAAATCTAGATCACCCTTAATAAAAATCAAAGGCCTGGTAGGAGGGGGAGAAAAATGAGGGAAACCCTCAACATCAAAAGTATACTCTATGGAGGAAGAAGAAGAAGGTGGTTGTTGGTTGGTTTGATTCCTCAACTATTGTCTATTGAAGACCATGAGAGGAATAGAAAAGAAATAATGAAACTCATAACTCAAATAAAAATCAAGCCAAAAAAAAAAGATCTCAAGGAAATCAAACATACACTAAAGTGCATTTAACAACCTAGGATTCTTTTTAAATCACTTTTGGCTTATACCTTAGAAAGTGTGAAGATGAAATTTGGTTTGTAAATCAAGTACTAAAGAGGAAATCTAAGGTTAGTTTTAGGTTGTGTTTAGGTGCTCAAGAGAGAAATATGTATTGATGTTCAGTACATGGATTGATATTGGGGCCTACCCCATCACTTCACACACTATAGTGGTAAGGGTTTCAGGTGCTTAGCTAAGATATACTAAATTTTAGAGTTTATACTCAACTAGAGAACTGAGTTGGTTCTTTCCTTAGTAATGACCTCCAAGTATGATTGACAAGAAAGGGTAAGGTTTAATGTTAGGTGATGAAATCCTAGTCGGGCCTTGTCTCAAGTTTGTTTTGATGTATTGATTGGTAATATGGTTTGGCAAAAGTGTGTGATAACAAGAGTGAAAGATATGAATAATTACTTTGATTTTAAATTACTAGATGAACTAAATCTAGCAAGAAATAAATGTATTCAAAAGGTTTATTTTAAGCCCAAAAGAAATTTCAGATTTAGTTGGATGAGAAAAAAATAAAGGAATAAAAAGGGATACTAGGTCCCACCAGGTGTGTCAAAATGTTTCTCTTAATTTTTGCTCATTTCTTAATTTGGAAGAAAGTAAGAAACTAGTACAAGGGGTGTGTAAAAGAATACCTAGTAAAAGTATGCATGTAATCTAGATGATGATGGTAACTCCTATTTGGCTTGGAAGGATAACCTACAGATAAGAAATGCACTAGAAAAGGGGTTGCTAACAAGATAGTTGAGTGGACTACCTAGCGTGAGCTAGATCTAAGATGTGTATGCTTGCTAGGAAGTTGTAAATCCACTATTTATAATAATTAAGTTTATATAGATGAAAAGAAATAATACTTGTATTAAATAACATGAAATTAAATGCATGCAAGAATAAGAAAGTAAAATGTTTGTTCAAATTAAAAAATAGCAAAAGCAGGACAAAACTTGTGTTAAGATAGTTGGGGTCAGGTCCATAAAATTAGGAAATGCTCTATGAATAGGAAAGAACATATAAATTAGGCATTTATTGAGGTAGAGGGACTTAAAATAACTTATTATTATTTTGACATAGTGACCATTGATAGTTAGGTGAACTATTGGTAGTTAGGTTAATTATCAATGGTTGGGTGACTGTCGACAATTAGGATAACCATCAATGGTTGCCTCTATAATTTTGGAAATGTTTAGAAATGGAATTATAGATTGGGTAGATGGTTATGTGAGGGTTATAATATGGGATTGGTCAGAAACATAAGGTTGGAAGATGAATTTGATCAAGATAGGGTAAAATGAAATGAAATGAAGAAACACATACAAGGTTACATGTGACTTGCTAGATAGATAAAGCAATTTGGCCAGAGTGACAATACTTTGGCCTTAAAAAGTGATTTAGATAGATGTTAGAGTCTCTTTTACTACTTATTTCTTGTTTAAAGGGATGTCAAATACCTTTTCAAGAAGATTTGATAGCCTAGATGTGGATTTTTGGATTTATCCATCCTTTTCACTTCCTACTTCTCTCCTTTTATATGATGAAGTTACTAATTGTGTAGGAGGAATTTGCTAATTGGGATGGAAGATAAAGTTTCCTAGTATGATGATTTAAATATTTTTATCACCACATAAGGTAAGTTTCTAAATTGTGACGTGCTTATCTTATGATATAGCTAGAATTAGCTTTAAAGTAAGTTTGATGACCTGATCATTAATGGTTAGGCTAACCTTCGATGGTGAAGGTGACCATCGATGGTCAAGTTTATAAGATTAAATGAGTAAAAATAACTTAAAATAAGATGAATTAAAAGGTTAAGTTAGTAAATTAATAAATGGGATAAGTCAACTAAGTGGTCAACTAGCTTCAAGGTCAGGTAGGGGTTTAAGGCATTTCAATATCTAAAATTATGCAATTTTTGAGTGTCTACACTTATAAAATTATATTGTGTTGGACTTGAATCAAGTGTTTTTGATATTTAGGTAAAGTTATTTGTGAGAGGAAGGCCATTTAACCCCAAGTTATTTTAAATAACTACTATGTTTCACATGTTATATTAAATAAGTATAATATTTTTTAAGAAGATAAAGATTATTTTGAGTGCGTATATATTGATGTGTTTCTCACATTTTTTGGAAAGGGGTCAAAGAAATGATATATTTACCTCAAAATACACACTAAATTACTAAAGTGTGCCTTGTGTAATGATATTATAAATTATTGAGATTTTGAAACTGGGTAAAATAGACTATAATTGACATGATGTGGAAATATATATTGTCAACTTTCAAATAAATTTGACGATATAAGAATTGGATTAATACTTTGTAAGTTAGTTCCAATTGTACTAAGAGTAATGAGTGATCATGTAGGGTACCATGTGGGCCATGGGTTAAAATTGATAATAATATAGATAGGATTAAAAACAAATAGAATTGTTAATTACATTTCAAACCTATTTTAAAATTTTAATTTAGAAATAATAAAAAAACTAAAAAGGAGAACCATGCTTCCCACATAATTTGAGTGAATTTTTGTTACCATGGAGACTAAATATAAGCCATTAATGGTAAGTAACAATCCATTAACAAAAATTTTATTTTTCATTTTGTTAAATTATATATTTTTATGTGTTTTTTGTATTTCTACATTTATGTCCAAATGTGCCTGGTCATGTCTAGGTTCATGGCATTATTGTCCTTGATAATGTGGTTATGTTAGAAGTAGCATCTTGATGAATGCATTTATATTTGTGCTATTATTCATAGTAATTTAAACCTATGATTTTTATAATTTTAGTTTAATAGTATGTTTTGGTTTGGATTTATGACTCTAATTATGACATTTAGAATATGTTCATGTTTTGTAGAGTGATATTACGGCACAAGGGTTTCATTATGGACACATTATGCATAATATTCATGGTTTACCTTTGTTAGATGTTGAGGTTGGCATTGTGGATGGGCCTATGTGGGTGATATTGGGTGGATATATCTCATGTCATGTGATATTTACATGATGATATCATTATCCAAGAGATGGGATTTAGATACAAGTATTTTATAGATTCCCATAAGAGAGATCACTATGATTTTGAAAGACATATGGCATATCTTATGAGTTATCACAATTGGTATTTTTGTAATGGCATAGATAAGAGATAATATTGATGATGCTCACCAATATTTGATAGGTCATGCAAGGGGTGATGAATATGTGGCATGAGAGTATATTATTATATTATCTAAGATTGTATTATTAGGAGTTTCATGATCACAAAAAAATTATGTGGTTTACTTATTGCTTCCATAGCTATTGATGAAGGCGATGTTTCAATTTATTATAGGATGTTTGATATTGTTTGCAATATTATTGAGAATGGTATCCATTATTATTTTGGGTGACCCATTCTAATTCATTTGTATATATATTTATACATGTTTACATAGGAATTGTATAGTGGAGGCTTAGGCTTAGCCAAATTATAACTTTATTAGGAATATAAGCCAATAACTATTATTAAACCCATCAGGATGCCTTTATCTAGATGGGTTTATCCTCATATATATGCATGGTAATGGATGAGTATGATTTAGGTTACATGATCAATTATGATGCATTGTTACCATATATTAGATCAGTTGACACCAAATAATATTATCTATAGACTAAATCAAGGTCTTGATGGATTATAGGAGGGTTTTGTGGAGTTTTAGTGGATCTATGTTAGTTTTTATACCAATGATAAATTTCCCTATGTATATGAATAGTTTTAGTATGAGCATATGACATGATAATTGTGTATTGTTAATGGAGTACCCCGAATAATAGTTATATGGGCAAGATCAGTGAGAGCTCCAACATGAGTAGGGGGCAAGCTCAACTTTTAGTGGAAGAGTTGGCTCCCTTAACCATAAATGAGGTATATTAGGCTATATTAATTATATGTGGATGATGTAGGTTGTAGTGATGATTATAATCATTGGTGGAGATAACATATATAGCCACATTTGTTCCCAATTGTTACCACAGTCAATCCAACCACAAATCCAAAGTGGCTAGGGTAGGCGGTGACTATATTTTTAATATGTTTCGTGATATATTTTTATTTATAAGAGAGTAAAATATATTCTAAGATTTATTATTTTTATGTATATATGAGATGATGAGTATTGTCCACTAGTTATATATTATAATCTTCATGTGCTAACTATACATATTCTTGATAGTGTTATTCCCAAGGGTCTTGTGGAGAAAGCTAAGGTCACAAACCCACATGCCCAATTGTTTGATAGAGTGGCCATTTTTATAGCTACATATGTTCAATCAATGAGTATAGTATAGGATCTACATCTAGAAAGATATGCCTTGGTTATCAAGCGAGATCAATTATAATCGAAGTTAGCTCAATGGTAAATGCCCACATTGGTTCATGATTCAAAGTTGAACCAAAACATATATTAGAGTATTTTCACATACAAGAGGACTATATAAAACTAAGGGAGAGACTTGCCACTATTAGGCTCAATAGAGATCTCAGTCTAGATTTTGTGATGCGATGGGTGCCTTTACCTCTCATGTACCCTTAATTGATGATATTGAAGGATGATGATTATACTTTAGCTATTAGCTACCAAGGGCCAATTATAGACTAATGATTTTATATAAATATTTTTTATATGCATGGACATTTTTATGGTTTATATATTGATTCAAAATTTTATGTTAGTATGTTAATAGGCATTGTCATCTTTTACATTACTTAGTATTTTAGTAAATTTGATGACTAGATGGATATAGAAATGCATCATATGGATTAAACATTATAGTTGCATTATCTAAGTTGGTATGTGTATGCAATTTATCGTGTTTGAATTGTAATGGTGTTATATTTGGAACCCATACTTGGGTGGGTACCTTAATAGTTATAACATTAAAATATTTTTGTATTGAAAATTTGTGTGAGAAACATTGTTATATTTGATATGATTTGGAGATTGAAATGAGATGATTTGAATATTTTGAGGTTTGAATGATTTATTTATTATTTTATGACTCTTTTTAAATTCAATAATTCCTTTATTATAAAGTTCATTTATATTTTCTCAAAGTGCTTAACAATCATTATCATGATGTCTATTAATGCCATGGTAATTAAAAAATTGTTGGCCTTTAATTTTATCCAAATGATGCAAAGGATGATAATAATTAGGGTGTAAAGTAATTAACTTTTTATTTAATAATTTTGGTAACATATCATGTGTATGTTCCTTGGAATAAAATATTAGTGATGGTGTGGTATTTATGGGGAAAGAGTGAGTGTGATTATAATGTTTTCCTTTATTTAAGAATTTGACTTGCTTAGATTTAGATTCAACATTATGTACCTAAGTATTGAATTATGATGTTTTATTAGTACATCTATTATGGTGGTGTGTATTATTAGAAGTAGTTGCATTAACTCTAGGATATTTATCTTCTTGAAGCAACTTAATGCCTTTTTGCATATGATTTGAGATAGTAACAATACCTAATTCTTGTTATAATGTTAAGGCCTCATAAAAAAAGAGTGATAAATAATTTAAAAGTATTATAAATTAGCTTCTCTTTTGATGGATAAACAAGACCTTGACATAATATGTATTATACTTCTTGATCTAAGGGTTGGTAAATTAGTTGACAAATAAAAAATTTAAATCATAAGATGTAATCACAAACTTGATCATTTTGACTAAAGAGGGAAGATTTTCATAAGTAACCCCAAGTCCCTTATTTTGAATATATTGAATTAAAAATGCTTGTTATAACTCAAGATAAGTAAATAAGGCTCCAATAATAAAGGATTAAAACCAAGCAATTATACATCCCTCTAGGGGTATAAGGAATAATTATAATAATAAATAGCTACCATTATACCCACACATGGACTCACATAAGGATTTAAGATTTTAGTAAGGGTCATCCATTCCATAAAATATGGAAAATGTATGGGTTTAGAAGTTAGGAGGTAAAGATGAATATAAGATATTATAAATAATAGGATTACCAAGAATGGCATTAGAGTCAACCCAAGCATGATATGCTTTAATTTCTAAGGATAAATGGTGTACCTTTGCTTGAAAACCCCTATGGCATGAAGTAAGGATATGACCTCTTTGGAAGTCATATATATATATATATATATATATATATATATATATATATATACACACATATATATATATACACACATATATATATACACATATATATATATACACATATATATATATACACATATATATATATACATATATATATATATATACATATATATATATATACATATATATATATACATATATATATATACATATATATATATATACATATATATATATACATATATATATACATATATATATATATATATGTATATATATATATGTATATGTATGTATATATATATATATGTATATATATACATACATACATATACATATATATATATATATATATACATACATATATATATATATACATATATATCTACATATATATACATACATATATACATACATATATACATACATATATATATATATATGTATATATATATGTATATATATATATATATATATATATATATAGATATACATATATATACATACATATATACATATATATATACATATATATATATATATAATAGGTTCATTTAAGGTCTAGACTATGTATTTAATTTTAGCCATTAGTACACTAGTGAAAATGGGAGAGATATGCATAAGAAGAGGTTATTATCTAGAGATGGTTGGGTGTGAAGGTTCATTGAGATTTAAAGTGTGTATAAGAGATGTAAAATTATGATTACTAAAATACTCTTGTGCACATATTTTAATTAATGGGGAATAATGAGAAATATTATCACAGGATGTGTGTATGTTCTTGATTTAATTTTTAAGGGGTTATGGAATGTTAGTCCTAGGTTGTTAAACAGTCTAAGCATAATAAGTTAGGGGAGAGATATGAAATGAATATAACCAAAAATTTTATAAGAACTGACATAATCTAATATTTCCAAAATTTTAATAAATGAAACAAACAAGTATTTATTTGGAAACTAACTGAGACAGATGATCTAGATGCTAAAAATTGGCATAGAAGTTGATAAAGATGTCGTGAATAGAACCCAGGTGTCATAAATCCTCTTAAACAATAGTGTGGTACCTTGTATAATAGTACACCATGCTAGTGTCCTAATCTTGGTGCTAGTGTCCTTATGTATGGAATGATATGAACTTTTGGTAATGGTTATGCCTAAATCTAATAGGCATGTTCCTATGTGTATGAAACCAGATTCACTATCTGTGACCTATTTTGGACTGATTTTGTATGAAAACCATAGATCTCAATGTTTTTATGGTATTGAGAAATATAAGTATCAAAAGTGTGATGTTAGTTGGGTAGGTTGGACATCATCAAAACCCCATTATGTTGATATTTTCCTATACACCAATACCTCGAGAGGGGATGAATCCCAATGTAGTATTCCCAATCTAAGTGTTGGTAAAAGTGCAAGTGAATGATAGATGAGTGTTTACTTTAGTGCTTTGAATGAGGCTTGAGATTTTAAATTTATGTATTCTAATCAGGGTAGTTGTAGATGATTAGATGCAGAAGTAGGTAGAATAAGGATCAATAACCTTGTTTTTGCATAACTTATTCTAAGTTTATTTCTGTATTTTACATCTAATTTGCATCTCATTGATAAAGGGATAAAATTCATGTCTTTATACTAGTTTGATGCTTGTAAAGAGTGTGAAATAGGTTTAGGTTAAACCTAAGTATCTTATGAGTTGAAAATATATCTATTGGGGTTGAAATTAGGCAAGAGACACTAGCATTGTATCTTAGTCACTAACAAAGTGTGATAGTGTCCAAAGAACCATACTTGTGTCCAAGTGGAATAACCTAAGGAATTAGGGGCTTAGATCCTTAGGGGAAGGTTTGGGACTGATTTTAGTATGACTAGGGATGTGTAATACCCACACAAAAGCTAGACAAGAGTTAAAAGAGGCCCTAAGATAGGTCTAGGGCTAAGCTAGGGATGGGTGGTCTAAAGTGACACTCATTTTACTCAAGTGACATTTTATATGACTACATTTACCTTCCCTTTATTATATAAATGCAAAATGACTAGGATAAATGAAAAAATAGATGTACCTAGACTTACCTATGAGGCAAAGCCCATGAATATAGCTATAAGTATGTCAGGTGTGATATATTGTGTATCTTGAAAATAAAACCTAGATGAATCAATCCTTACTAAATAGATATCAAAAGTAAAGACACGACTAATTAAAGAGATGATAGAGAGGAAAATATCAAATATACCTTAATGGATATGTGAATCAATGTAATAACCTGGAAACATCTTATGTGTGTACATGTAGATAATGATCAAATGGTGAATATATTATATTGAGTTGATGGATTTCTCAATCCCCATGTGTGGGTGGCTCAATAACTCAATATAATTTTGAATCCATCATTATCCACCCCTATTTATTGGATTGTAAACTATGAAAAACTTGGATTGGATCAATGGATTGTCTAACCCTCCTATGTAGGTGGATCAAGATCTCAAGTAGCATATGACTCAATTATTGCCTACACATGTGTAGTAGATGCATTTGTGATTGAAGTTATATGATGTAACTAAAATTTTGTAGTATGGATCTGGGTTTACTCAAACATTCTAAAATGTAAAATTGTCAAGGGGCCTCTTGGGCACTCAAGAATGTAGTTCATAGACTACATGGAAATTCCAATCATTATAAATGGAATAAGGCATCAATCTAGTGTGAAACCTAGTGCTAATGGTGTCTATAGTATATAATGTAGAGAATGACATGGAGTTTTCCATTCCATTTGAGATGAGATGGTGCAAAATTGATTATGTGGAAATAATGTTCCACACACATGCCCCTAATTCTGAAATATATGCATATAGATTTTGGACTGAGATGTAAATTTTTTTTGTGTATATCATAAAATGAAAAGGGGGCGATTATTTCGTGCATGATACCCCTAATCTGAGGAAACTTGGTATGATTCTATGCAAAATTAAGTATAAACTGATCACATATAATAACTCATGACTAAAACTATATAAATTTGGGTTGTAAATACTATGTTTAGATGTCAAATATAGATTTTCATATTTATAGGGATATTAGAGAGTAGATTGGTTCCTTGGACAGTATCACATTGTACTAGTGTCTTATATGCAACATTAATGTCATGTGTGTTACTTTTATACCAAACTAAAATTGATCTCTATTTAACTATTTTCCATTATGTTTTCCTGATTCTGAGCTCTGTAATTTTTGTGTTCGTGTGTTGAAAACTATACTCTAAGTGCACTAAGATGACCTAATATCTCTGACAACCCACTATGAATGCCCCCTCTTTTTGAGGGGAGTTATTGTACGTATGTAATAATTTTCCTCAAAATAAAATCTCTACATTATGTGTGTTAGTTTGAAAAAATATGTTATCTACATAATAAACCAATATAATGTATGTACATGATATCAAAATGTAAGATAATCTAAGCATAAGTTGGCAATGTATAATGTATGTTAGATCTAGAATTCAAAAGTTTGTTAAAATAGATCTAACAATGTAAGCATGTATATGAACTAGATGATCTAAGTAACTACCTAGGGGGATGGGGCATGATGTCCAAGACACTCAAAGAGGTAGGGGAGATGCATGAGGGTACTCACAACATCAAAAATTAGGTGTAGGTGTAAAAATAAAGAAACAATTGTCATGGTCATGATGCATACATACAATAACATGAGGCATGTAAAGTAGGCAAAGGGGCCAAAATATAAGGGACATGGGCACATGCCACTAAATCTAAGAAATAAATACATATAAGGACATATTCAAATGTCCACATCAGGTTGGCTTAGAGCCACATGGAAGCACAAGTTTGAATGTTTGCATACATACTAAATAAGGCACACATAAGGACATGGGAACATGTCCAAAACATACATATAATGAAAGGAAGTGGCATAGATGTGTATAATAATGGCATATTCAAATTCCTTCAAATAGATGAAGAAGTAAAGAGACCCAATAAAGTCTAAACTAGAAAAACTAGAAATGAAAGTATGCATGAACATGTGGTATAAATAAATATAATTTAAAATATGTATGTAAGCTGAGACTATAGTAGTATCAGTAGTCGAAAAAAGAATGAGTAGTATAGGATGATCAATATCAAGATGTAATCAATGATAAATTTGTGATATAAAGTATAAAAAGATATAACCTAATAATAATCTATATAAGATGATTGCCCCAATGGGTGAATGTATCAATGATGAATATGTTTAGCTATGTATATGACCCTAATGGTCAGATAGTAGCAAATCTAAATCAATGTAGAGGACCTAAGTCCTTTAAGAATCTCCAAACCCTTGACAAGAAAAAGCGAAGCATGTATGTATGATAAAACCAACTATACTAAGATAGCTAGCATATGTTGTACCTTTCAATTATAAATAATGTAAACATGGATATGTAAACAATCTAAATTTTGTTTTTTATTTTAGAAATATTTGAATGTTTCTATATTTTGGACATATTATATTATTTTTGTATTTTCTAAGTATATAAGTTATGTACAATCAATCATGAAAATGAAATTATATACAAGGATCAAGGTAAGAGGATAGATACTACTAACCTATAAATATCACAAGAGACTCACAATCAATGTGTCTTATATCAAATAGAGAAATAGTGATACTACATGATATACGATGAGGTATTTAGGATCTAAGAATTAGATGTATTGAGTGATATATAGTTAAAATTACTTGTGGAATATGTCTATGAATATGTTAAGATAACTAAACTTGCCTATGAAATGTAGTGTGTTTGGGAACCCATTTGGTAGAATAAGATGTAATTAGTGTGGGATCTCTATGGTAATAATGATTTGTGTGGTGGTGGAGAGAGAGGCCCTATAGAATCCACAACATGTCTATGACACATGGGTCTCCCTAATAAAGGCCTCCATGGGAGAGTATGTATATGTGGTACTGTTGTAGGAGTAGACCTCACCTACACTAGTGGATCAACTAATATTTGAGGTGTGTTATCATAATTTGTGCCCGAAACTATAATTGGTGACTACTATATAAGTGTTTATAGAACAGGTAAAGGATACTCATATAGAAGGCCCCCAACTATAACCACATGATTAACATGTATATACTTGAAACATCTATGTACATTGGATGGAATGGATTGAAGCTATTGTATCCAAGCCCTACCTAATAACCTATTAAATGTGTCTACACTATATACAAGAATATATTAGCCACATGTGTAGGCCAAACTTTTAGTAGAAGTACAATATCCCCAAAGGAAATCTAGACATGGCCATTAGAGCCACAAATAATTATATCTGTTTATAAAATATCTTGTTATAAATAACCCAAGTGATGTATAAGTGTGATATTACACACGTTAACACTTGACCCCTTGTTAACCATGACACTTTGAAAATAATGGTGATCAATGTAGGCTCATACAAAGAGTGCATATAAATATGTGTCATTGTCAACTATCTCCTGCTCTGAAAAGTGATAAGAGGTATAGTTGGCACTATAGTATGATACACCCTAATGATATTATGTAGAGGATGTGATCCACTTTATGACTCTAATAATATGTTGGTGGTGGTTATGCCTAATATTCATAATGAACACCTAAAATACATGTTATCTCATTAGCCATGTGCTTTGTAAATGGATCTAGAAACATTTTTGATGTTTTTGCTTCTATTTTTGTCATCTAGAAGCCTTTTTAAGAGTGTTGAGATCAATGATATTAGCTTATATCAAATCTTGTATCTTATTTCATAATCTAATGCATTTGTTGTGGTATGTCCTAATGTATAGTGATAGTCACAAAATGCATTGTCATCATAGTTTATTATAAGAGGCATGGTCATATCAACCTATTTAATGGGAGGGAGAGATATGACACTACATTCCAAGAGATGATATAGAACTTGTGATGGTGACTGAGGAAGATTCATAATTTATATCCTTAGAGGAGATAATAAAACCATTCAACGAGATGGATCTGAAGTTGCACTACCTATCATTTTTGAATCATTCATATTATCATTGGGTTTCTCCTTGTATGGAGGCTTATTAGAACTCATAGTAGTTGAACTAGATCTAGTTATGTACTTTAATTTTCCCATAGAGAGAAGTTTGACTTATTTTTCTTTCACTATATGAAAAAGATCTATGAATGGTGGAAAATTATTGAATAAGATATATTTCTACAATTACAATTAAAAAATATACTTGAATATGTCTTTTAGTTATCTATCTTCCATTGGGTTAGTCATCTTAGCTAATATAGTTTTATCTCAAGACACATTCAACAATTGGCTCATTGGACTTTTGTTTTAGTTGTGCCACTTGAGCATAAGAAACCTTATCACTAATGTTGATTGAAAAGTGTGTTAAAAACATATCTTCCAATGGATTAAATTCTATGATGGACTAATTAGGAAGATCATAGAACCATTATAATGCATAGTTCTTTAAATTACAAGGGAAAAACTTTGTAAGGATCCAATCACTAGATATTTAGTCTAAACATGTTGCATGAAAGGCTCATAGATGATGCTTTAGGTCACCTTTACCATCATACAATGTAAGATTGGGTGCCACAAATCTAGATGGAAAAGGATTTTATGCCATGATATGTCAAAGGTGTATGTAAAATAACATGAGAATCCAATTCATGATATAGTCTAGTGACACCCTGATGAAGATGTAACCCCTTGACCTTCAGATCATGGATATCATGAGTAAGTGATTATACATTTTGAGAGGAGGAACTAACCATATGAGGTGTTTCCATTATTTAATGTTTTTTATTTAGAATAGGTTGTTGTAAAATATAAGTTACCCCCATAGGAGGTGTAACAATATTAATATTTGGGGGGTTATAAATGAAATATTTTAGTTGTCTCTTATCAGTCTCATTGAATCAGTTATTAAATTTTTCCATCATAGGTTTGAAATTAGGAAAATAAAATGTTGTATATTTTTAACCTTTTAATAAATTTAATCTATTAAAGATTGCCAAAATAAGATAATAAATTAGATCTAAGATTTTTGAATTATTTTTTGAACATAGAAAATAGAAAGATTCAAACCCTAAGAGCATCTAGGTCTAGGGTTTGGGTAGTATTCAAATTAAGTTGGGTTCACTAAATGATTTTAATTTTAAGGGTTTTACATAACCTTGTGTTTTTAAAGGGTTTGAGTATAATAAATCAAGGGGTATTCAGAAAGTGTCTAGATAATGGCTCGGCATTCTGGAAATCTTTGAAAGCTAGTAAGGATCTTCTCAGCAAAGGTCTCAAAAGGAATGTTGGCAGGGGTAATAAAGTGGATTTATGGCAAGATACCTAGATTAACTCCCCTTTGGCCTCCTCCTTTCAATATTTAGAACTGATATCCTTCTTCAAAAATACCATTGGCTATAAAGTGTCAGATTAGGGGGAGGAAAATAATAAGAGAAAGAAGTGGAAACTTCTCATAAAAGATTACCTAAAACAAAAATAAGCTCGACTCCTACATGACTTAAAATTTTCTATCCAATGTATTCATATCATATTATTCTCAAAGGAGGATGATCTTATTTGGAAACACGAGCCTAGTGGTCTCTACTATATCAAATCCAGTTATGTCTCTTTGGGATCAAATAGGAGATGATGATAACTGGAAAGATATTTTGATGAAAAACCTCATCCCCAAAATTAATGTTTTATTTTTTTTGGTAGCTTAGAAAAAGATTTTAACTATGGATAATCTTGTGTGAAGGGTCATCCCTTTTCCTAATGGTACACTCTTTGCAGACAAGAAGCTAAATTTATCAAACATTTATTCCTTTCCTATTCCTTTTCTTCTTCCATTTTTTAGCTTTTCTTTAGTAAGTCTAACTTTTCCTGGCTTAACTATAGATCCATTAAAGACCTAATTACTCAATGGAAGCCACCATGGGATTCTCTCTCATTAAAATTTTGGTGGAATATGGGTCTTCCCCACATTTTTTGGGTATATAGAAAGTTAGGAATTCATGTATTTTTTAGAATAGCAAGCCTAATCCTCTCTCTACCTCCAAGAGGATCTTGGCCTTTGTCCATGAAAATTGGTCATCCTTCACTTCCTCTTTTGTCCAACGTAGCTCCCCTTTTTTCTCCCAAATTTTGAATCACCTCAACCTAGTCATTCCTGGCAAATCTCAAGTGAAGGGGGTTGATAGGTCTAAAGTCAAATGGATGTATCCTCCTCTCTCATATTTTAAGATGAACTTTGATAAGGTAGTCAAAGGGAACTTAGGCCCAAAAGGATAATAAGGTGTGATCAAGGAATCTTTCAAGAATATCAGAGTGGTGTATGTAGGCCCATTGGGGATTCAAATAAATCTTGTCTCAAAATCTAAAATGATGTTTTAGGGCATCGAGTTGGCAGTCAACCTTGGCATAAAATTCCTCCAAATTAAATGTGACTCACTAAACATTATTAATTGTCCAAAATGCCTTTCCCACTCTTATTATAATATTTATAAGATCATTGATGATAAAAAACACTTATTGACCTATTTCAAAGGGGTACTCATAGTATATGTCTACAAGGAGGGTAATAGGTGTGCTGATTACATGGCCAACCTTGGGGTCTAAAGGAGTGATTTCTATCACAAAAGTGTTTTTCTAGATGACATCATCTCAATTATTGAATCAAAAAGAAAGGACACACCCCATTTGGTCATGATGGTTTATTTAATGATGACACAGATCTAAATTAGGTTTCTTGATTTGAATACATGTAACAGTATTTTCATTATGGCCTTGCATGTTTGGATCATTCTAGGCTTGCTTCATATGTTCATTTTTAACTCTCCTTTCCATATTCCATCCATCTCCTTCCTTAAGCACTCGAACAATGTTGCCTATAGAGGTCTACAATTTCACAAAATGGGTGGGGATAAAGATCATTTCAAACCTATTTCTTGCATTGACATTAAGGAAAATGAATATGTGTGGCATAAAATGGTCAAAGTTGGTTTGTCACCCTTCATGGAATGTCTTTTTGGGCATGACATAGGGCTTTCTAGGGACTTCACTCATGGCTAAAAAGATCTTGAAATCTGAATGCATGGCTTGAAAATCTTGATCATAGAGGAAATCATTAGAAAAACTACCATGATGGACTGAAATCATGTCAAATCTTCAAGGACAAAAATATAAAGGAAGATCTCCTAGGCATTTTCTTCAAAAAGGTAAAAAAGAAACCCATGATTTTGACTCGGAAGGGTTTCATGAACTGCCACAGAAATGTGTCAAAGTTTGCCTCTAAATTATGAGGTATATAACCTTAGAAGGTAAACACACTATTATTTTTTAACATCACCTCCTTATTTTGAATCATTTCAAAGGTCATACAATCAAAAATCTATTTTTTCTACTACAATATTTAGAGGCCTCAGTGCTAAATTTCAAGAGAAACCCATTGGCTGGTTTAATTCACCAAGGCTTGATTTTACTATTGATAAAAGTGGGGGGAGTTGTAGTGGTCCAATATTGTCACTAAGGTAATCGATATCCCCATTGAGAAAGAAAACACTAAAGAGGGGGAAGATCATTCTACTGAATTAGATTCTGAGAATGAACAGGAGGAATAAAATGTTGGGGACTCTACTGAGTAGGCATAAGAGGAGCCAAAAATGGATATGGGGATTCCATTTTATGTCCATTTGGTAGCTAGCATAGGTAGAGGTGTTCTTACTTCTAATGATAAGGTAGAGATTATGAATTATATTCAAAATATACACACAAAAATCTCTATCCAAAAAATATTGTTGAGTGAAATTGAGGATGAGTTTTACAAGTTAAAAGGGCTCCTAAGTCAAGAGATGGCAGCCATTAGTTTGGGAAAGGATCATTCAATTTCCATTCTATAAGGTAAGAAATCAACTTATAGTGGTAGAGAGGTTGAGGTCAATCAAGTTCTTAACGAGGAGAACATGGAGATTTAGTCTAATGGTTTCAAGCATAAAAGATGGGAAGAAGATAAGGATCAATTCATTGGTAGCCATACTAGAGGAAGGAATAAAAAACATGATGGTAAAGAGACCAAGCAGTTGGTCTGTTATTCTGAATCAAAATAGTCTATCATGTTCTGTCTCTTTTTATCATGTATTAGGTTTTTTCGCTGAATCTTGGCATAAGTTTGGTGGTAGGGGGTTTTAGCTACCTAGTTCATCTTTTGTTCCTTTTTGGTCCTATTGCTATGTCTTGTTTATCTTCTAAAACTCCTATATAAAGGGAATGAGCCCCTTCAACCTGGTCTTTAACTAATCAAATAAAAAAGGGGAGAGATGTGTAATAAATATAGCCACAAATTTGAATAATAATTAACCTAATATGATATTTTCAAAAATAGTAATAAATGACACAAATAAGTATCTAATTAGAAACTAACTAATATGGATGATCTAGAGGTTGAAAACTAGAAAATAAAGTGATTAAGATGTTGTGAACATAACCCAAGTGTCATAAATCCTCCTAAACAATAGTGTGGTACCTTGGATCATAGTGCACAATGCTAGTGTCCTACTTTAAATGTTAGTTTATTTGTGTAATTACTGATGTGAAATTCTAGGAGTAGCTATGTGTGAATTTGATAGGCCTATTTCTATGTGAACAAAACTTACTTCACTATCTATGACCTATTTTAGACTTATTTCATATGAAAACCCTATATCTCCATGTTGTCAGGGTATCAAGAAACATAATTAGAAAAAATTTGATGTTATTTGGGTAGGATGGATGTCCTCAACACCATAGTGTCTTGAGAGCTACCTACAGACCAATACCTTAAGAGGGTATCAAACTGATGTAATTTTCCCAATCTAAGTGCTAGTTTAAGTGCAAGTGAATGCTAATAGGAGTGTCAACTTGAGTGATTTGAATGAGGCTTGAGACTATAAATATATGTATTTTGAGCTTAGGTTGGTTATAGATGACTGTATATAGAAATAGGGAAAAATAGGGATCAATAAGCTTGATTTTGCATAATTTATTACAAGTTTTTTATGTATTTTTCATCTTATTTCCATCTCATAGATAAAGGGATAAAATGCATGTATTTATATTGAATGTTAGGGTGTGGAGCTAAAAACTTCACCAAGGAGCATTCATTATCAGGTTCGGGTCTACACAGACACTGGCGTCAGTCAGGAGCGATCGACGTCAGTCACAGGCAGTTACAGAGACGCTGACGTCGGCAGAAGGTCGGCCGATGGCAGTCACAGACAAGTAGTAAGAACCGACGTCGGTTACCTGCGTGTCCAGAAAGCTATTTCCATGGACAGAATTGAGTGTTTGCATGATAAGTTTGAGTTGTAAACTCAAGCTCGCGTCTCTATTATTATCATTACTATTTTTAGAGCCCTTGTTTAAGTGGTTTAACTATTTGTTAGAAGTACATGCTCAAGTCTCCTAATTCTCTATAAAGAATTCGATCTTCCTAGCTTATTGTATTGTAGAAGAATTGGTGTGTGAAGAACAGTACAGAATTGAATCAATCCAGGCTTGTTGGAGTTGATTGTTCTTGAGAGAGATAGCTCTTGAGGAATAGAGATCTATACATCTAGGAGAGGTGTGGAAGAAAGAAGCTTTCTTCAATTGTATTCCTTTTGTAAAGAGTTTGTTAATACAAGTTTTTAGGGTGTTTTCTTGTATCTCTTGTTCTTGCTATTATCATTCTAATTACTTGTCAATCTGATTTAATTCCGCATTTATTGGTGTCACAATTGTAATCTATTATTGGTTTGATCCCCCAACAAGTGGTATCAGAGCCTTGGTTATAGGTTCAGAGCTTGATAATTGGTATCAAAGTTCAGGTTCACTAACAGGTGGTACAGATCTGTGTAGTGTGTATTGATTACAGGTTCTCATAGGAGTTTCTGCAGGGATTTCTGTTTGAGTGGGAGAAGCAATGGTAGATGAAAGTAAATTGAGAATGGAAAAGTTCAATGGCAAAAATTACCAACACTGGAGAATGCAGATAGAGGACTATCTGTATCAGAAAGATCTCTACTTACCGTTAGGAGGTATTGCAAAGAAGCCCAAAGACATGGAGGATGAAGAATGGGAAGTTCTTGACAGAAAGGCTCTGGGTTCTATAAGACTGAGTCTAGCATCCACTGTGATATCCAATTTATCACAGGCAAAGTCTACGGTAGAGTTGATGACTACGTTAGCAAATTTGTATGAAAAACCCTCAGCTTCCAATAAGGTATATCTTATAAAGCAGTTATTTAATTTGCATATGAATGAAGGTGGATCTATTTCTACTCATCTGAATGATTTCAATGGTATTGTGAATCAATTAAGTTTAGTGAATATAGTGTTTGATGATGAGATAAAAGCTCTTTTGATATTATGTTCTTTGCCTAAAAGTTGGCATGGCTTAGTAATGGCAGTGAGTAATACTGCATTTGCATCAAATATTTTGAAAGTAGAGGATGTTGTTAGCATTATCTTGAATGAGGAAATACGCAGGAAAAGTACAGAAGAGGCATCTGGGAATGCTTTAAGTTTTGAGAGCAGGGGAAGGCAGAAAGAGAAGAGCAAGAAAGGCAGAGCAAGATCTAAATCAAAGGGGAAAGGTAGATCTAAATCCAGAAACGGCAGAAGGCCACAATGCTGGAATTGTGGAAAGATGGGGCACATAAGCAGAGATTGTTGGTCAAAGCCCAAGGAGGACAACCAGCACGAAGGAAAGGAAGAAGCCAAGATTGCAGGTATTGCATAAGATGCTTTAATTTTCTCTCTGCATAATAATATAGAATCTTGGGTATTAGATTCTGGTGCATCTTTTCATGCTACTCCTAACAGGGAATATTTTAGTGACTATATCCATGGAGATTTTGGAATAGTGTATCTAGGGGATGATGAGCCCTGTAAAATAATTGGCAAAGGTAAAGTGCAGTTGAAGATGCAGAATAGCAACACATGGGTGTTGAGAGATGTGATGCATGTTCCTAGCTTGAAGAGAAATTTGATTTCTGCAAGAAAGTTAGGGGATGAGGGTTGTACAGTAACTCTCACAACAGAATCTTGGAAGGTGACCAAGGGTGCACTTGTTATGGCCAGAGGTAAGAGAGAAGGTACTCTCTATTTTTGTAATTGTGTTACTAACAAATCTCCTTCTGTATTATCTACTTCAGATGTGGATGCTAAATTGTGGCACTCAAGGCTTGGCCACATGAGTGAGAAGGGGATGTCAATTCTTAAGTCTAAAGGTATGCTTTTAGATTTAAAAGGCATAGATCTAGATTTTTGTGAGCACTGTGTATTTGGAAAATAGAAAAGGGTTGGTTTTCTCAAAACTGGGTCTACTAAGAAGAGGCACAAGTTAGAGCTTGTTCACACAGACGTGTGGGGACCGGCTTAGGTTGCTTCCATTGGAGGATCATAGTACTATGTATCTTTCATAGATGATGCCACAAGGAAGGTATGGATCTATTGTATTAGAAAGAAATCTGATGTATTTGATACTTTTAAAGTTTGGAAAGCTATGGTTGAGAATGAAACAGGTAAAAGATTAAAGTGCCTGAGATCAGACAATGGCGGTGAGTTCTACAGTCATAAGTTCAGAGATTATTGTTACATGCATGGAATCCATAGGCAAAGGATGGTTCCAAGGACACCTCAGTAGAATGGAATTGCTAAAAGAATGAACAGGACAATAATGGAGCGTGCAAGATGTATGAGATTGCATGCCAGTTTGCCCTTACAGTTTTGGGCACAAGCTGTTGACACTGCAGTGTACCTGATTAACAGAGGACCCTCTACAGCTCTGGATGGTGGTATTCCAGAAGAGGCATGGACAGGTAAAAAGGTTGATCTCTCATATCTCAAAGTTTTTGGTTGTGAAGCCTTTGTGCATATAGACAAGGAAAATAGAAAGAATCTTGATGCCAAGTCTATGAGATGCACATTTATTGGCTATGGCTCAGATGATTTTAGTTACAGATTGTGAAATCTAGAAACTAACAAGGTAATCAGGAGCTGTGATGTTGTTTTCAATGAAAGAGTGATGTATTGTGATCAGCTAAGGAAGTTGAATCAATCTGAGCAGAGCAATGGTGAATTGGATGAGGTGAAAGTCCAAGATGAGCTCGCAGGAAAAAGAAATAATCACTTATAGGAAAACACAGAGACCGACGTCGACAGGTTAGGAACCGGCGTTGGTAGGACAGAAACTGGCATCGGCCATACAGAGATCGACATCGGCCGTACAGGTACCGAGGTCATTCAGGCAGAACCGACTTCGGCCAGTAACAGATCTGGAGGTAACCAAGGTTGGTCACTGTCAGAGAATTTGGGTGGACAGCATGTTGTGGATGAGTCTCAGACACCCATTAGGAGGTCAGAAAGGGTGAGTAAGCCTCCAATTAGATATTCTCCTTCTTTATTTTACTTATTGCTAACTGATGGTGGAGAACCAGAAAGTTTTGAAGAAGCAATACAGGTGGAGTCCAAGAGTGAGTGGGAGCGTGGCATGGTTGAGGAGTTGGAGTCCTTAAGAGAAAACCAAACATGGGATTTGGTTGAATTGCCAGCTGGTAAGAGAACACTTAAGAATAGATGGACCTACAGGTTGAAGGAAGGTGAGAATGGACAGATGAGATACAAGGCCAAATTAGTGGTAAAAGGATTTGCACAAAAGCCAGGTATTGACTTTGGTGAGATTTTTTCTCTTGTTGTTAAAATGACTTCAATAAGGGTTGTATTGTCTTTGGTTGCTTTTGAGGATTTGCATCTTGAGCAGCTAGATGTTAAGACAGTGTTTCTTTATGGAGATTTGGATGAGGAAATATATATAGAACAGCCAGAAGGATTTGAGGTCAAGGGTAAGGAGAAGTTTGTGTGCAGGTTGAAGAAAATCTTGTATGGCCTCAAGCAAGCTCCTAGGCAATGGTACTTAAAATTTGACAGGTTTATGAATGAGCACGGCTACAGTAGGTGTCAATCAGACCATTGTGTATATTTCAAGAGATTTGATAATGGTAGATATATTATTCTATTGTTGTATGTAGATGACATCCTGGTTGCAGGGTCTCACATGCAGGATATTTCAGAGCTTAAGGTAAAATTAGCTCAAACGTTTGCTATGAAGGATTTGGGAGCAGCAAAGAAAATCCTTGGCATGAGCATTAAGAGAGATAGGAAAAATCACAGGTTGATATTGTCTCAAGAAGATTATGTGGACAAGGTGTTGAAACGGTTCAATATGCAGGATGCTAAACCGGTAAGCACACCTTTGGCTGGACATTTTAAGTAGAGTAAAGAACAATGTCCTAATTCATATGATGAGGTAGAGTACATGAGTAAGGTTCCATATTCTTCCGTAGTAGGGAGTTTGATGTATGCAATGGTGTGTACTAGACCCGATATTGCCCAAGTAGTGGGAGTTGTAAGTAAGTATATGGCCAATCCAGGTAAGGAACATTGGAAAGCAGTTCAGTGGATCCTTAGATATCTGAGAGGAACCAGCAGTAGGCACTTGTGCTATGGAGGTTCAGATACTTCTCTACATGGCTATGTAGATTTAGATATGGCAGGTGATTTGGATGGCAGGAGGAACACTACAGGTTATGTTTTTACTGTAGGTGGAATGGCGGTTAGCTGGATATCTAAATTGTAGAAGGTTGTTGCCTTGTCAACTACAGAAGCAAAATATATTGCAGCCACAGAAGCTAGCAAGGAGATGATATGGATGACACGGTTCATGGATGAGCTTGGTAGGGAGCATGAGAGTTGCAGATTGTATAGTGACAGTCAGAGTGCAATCCATTTGGCTAAGAATTCAGCCTTTCATTCAAGAACAAAGCACATACAGCTAAGGTATCACTTCATACGACAGGTATTGGAAGATGGTGAGTTGAAGCTGGAGAAGATCCATACAGATAGGAATCCTACTGATATGTTAACCAAGCCGGTTACAAAGGAGAAGTTGAATCTTCATTCAACTTTTGTTGGTCTTCATGATTGAGTTGAAGATGGAGAAAGTAGAAGATGTTGCTGTACAGGTACTGGTGCAGCTGTTTATCTCCAAGTGGGAGATTGTTAGGGTGTGGAGCTAAAAACTTCACCAAGGAGCATTCATTATTAGGTTCGGGTCTACACAGACACCGGCGTCGGTCAGGAGCGATCAACGTCGGTCACAGGCAGTTACAGAGACACCGACGTCAGCAGAAGGTTAGCCGACGGTGGTCACAGACAAGTAGCAAGAACCGACGTCGGTTACCTGTGTGTCCAAAAAGCTATTTTCGTGGACAGAAGTGAGTGTTTGCATGATAAGTTTGAGTTGTGGACTCAAGCTCGCATCTCTATTATTAGCATTACTATTTTCAGAGCCCTTGTTTAAGTGGTTTAACTGTTTGTTGGAAGTACATGCTCAAGTCTCCTAATTCTATATAAAGAATTAGATCTTCCTAGCTTATTGTATTGTAGAAGAATTGGTGTGTGAAGAACAGTACAGAATTGAATCAATCCAGGCTTGTTGGAGTTGATTGTTCTTGAGAGAGATAGCTCTTAAGGAATAGAGATCTATTGAGAGATCTATACATCTAGGAGAGGTGTGGAAGAAAGAAGCTTTCTTCAATTGTATTCCTTTTGTAAAGAGTTTGTTAATACAAGTTTTCAGGGTGTTTTCTTGTATCTCTTGTTCTTGCTATTATCATTCTAATTACTTGTCAATCTGATTTAATTCCGTGTTTATTGCTGTCACAATTGTAATCTATTGTTGGTTTGATCCCCCAACATTGAATCAGTGATTGTACGGGGTGTAAAATAGCCCTAGGCCAACCCTAAGTATCTTTAAAATTTAAAAAATATATATTGGGGTTTAAATTAGGCAAGGTACACTAGCATTTTACCTTGGTCACTAGTGTAGTGCATTAGTGTCCAACGTATTGTGCTTGTGTCTAGGTGGTATAACCTAAGGAAATAGGGGCATAAATCCCTAGGGGAAGCTTTAGGACTGGTTTTTAGATGTATATAGATGTTTAATTCCTATAAAAATATTGGATAATGGTTGAAAGTGTCCCTAAGATAGGTAAAGGGCTAAGCTAGGGATGGGTGGTCTCAAGTGACACTCATTGATGTCAAGTGACATTTTATATGACTATAGTTCTTATCACTAGGAGAGGATAGTGTATAAGCCTCTAAATAAGGATCATGCTCTTCATAACTATAAAAATAATCATCACCATAGAAATCCTCATCATAATCACTATAGTCATCATACCAATCCTTAATATTGGAGGCATAATATCTAAATATTGAGACTTGAAAGGGAGAAGAAGATGATTACCTTGAGAGGAAATCATAAAAATAAGTTTCCACATGACATCTCAAAGATGTGAGTGAATATAATAATATTTATTTAAAAAAGAATTGGTAAGTGATATATACAAGTGATGTATGTTTTCTATTAGAGTAGGTTCTCATTTTTTCTAGGTTTTATAGCTAGTTTTCATCTTTTTTCTAGTTTGTCCTTTGGTGGATTTATTCCACATTGGTTATATTGTCTTGCTTCTTGTCTTTCCTTGCCTATTTATGCAGGGCCTCACCTTTGTACTAAGAAATTTATTTTTTGGATATTATAAGATATTGCTTATGTCTTTGCATATCATCTTTTCATCTCTTCCAACTCTTCTTGTGATGATTTTCATATTAATTCTTTATATCTTTGGCTTGGAATGGTCTTTTTGATGTTCCTTTCATGGTATCAAAGCAATAGGTATTGTAGCCATCTATTTTCGAGTTTTTTCTAGTAAGGGTTTATCCATATATCAAAATTTATTCTTGGTAGAGTGGATGTGTTTTATATGGATCTAATATATATTTTTATTTACCCATTGACCAATCCATATGGATCCTATGTTTTACCATTATTTACTTATTTTTATAGACCCATATTTAGGTTTGTTTTGAAAGCTTTTAATGTAAATTATGTATGTTTTTAATGGTTTTAGTCCTTACATACATACAAATAAAAATATGAAAGAATAATAGCATATAAATATGAGTTTTATGTCCTCTAAAATTTTCTAGAATCTCCAAATATTAGGCCACACAACCCTTTGCCTCAAAAACTTGTTCATTAGTTTGTTGGCATATACCTACCACCTATACAATTTCTTATCACCACATGTAATACAAATATAATTTTACATATATGAAACCTAGTACAGTTAGATAATAGTCCCATATTTTCTCTCATATCAGTTATAATCATTTTGGATTAAGACATACAACTCTTTTTTTAGCTTGAAAATCACTATAGTAATGTGTCTTCATCATCTGGATAGTCATACAGTTTTTTTCTATTTTGATGCCATATGATCTATAAATTGAGATTTGATTCTTGGAGAGGATATTATTTTATTAGGATTTTGGGATGTCAAATTAGGACCCATTTAACCAATTTTTTTGATCTTGTAAAGAATCTTCTTGAAGTTGACTTTCACCCATTTTTGACAACTTGTGCTTGATTTATGCCAAATAAATTGTTAAAAAAATTGCTTTTTTAATATTTTTTCCAAATTCATACAGTGGTAAATCAATTTTTTGTCCTTATTTCATTTAATTTTTGTTCATTTTTTACTTATTTGACCCATTTTAATGATGAGAAACTTGTAAAAGCTATAACTTTTGAATCATGACTCAAAATCGAGTTCTAATTTTTTCAAAAGTGTATGTTTTTTGTTCTCCATCCATTAGGATCATTTATATTTTAAAATGAACTCAATTATAAAGTTCCAAATTTGGATGGGGGTTAGACATTTGGGGGGTTTATTTTTTCATTATTGAATGATTTTTTTTCTATGGGGGAGGGGGGATCATTATTTCTTCTTCCAAACTTCTTACTTGAATTTTGACAATGGATCCCCTCAACACCTCCAAATAAATTATTTGGAAACTCAAAATGTGAATACACTTACAACATAAATTCTTATGGATAATGGTGCTTGGAGACATTCCCCACTTTACAAATGAGAAAGATCTTGTTTAGATTTCAGTTGTGCAATATAAAACTCTTTATTTGAAAAGCCTCCATGTTTTAGATAGTTTTTAGTGCTATGTTATGTTTTCCACATCACCAAAGGAAGCTTGGACACTATTTTATCCATAATTTATAATGATATTGAGTTTTGTGGATATTTTTCACCCTCTTTGTATTCACCTCTTTCTTTTCTCATTCCTTCTCCTCATGTTAGTAAGGATTTATTTTTTGATGATGACAATGACATGGGTGAGGCACTTTTGGCTCTTCCTTATTCTCCTCCTAGTGAGTATTCACTCTTTACTAGTGGCATGAATCAGTATTCCTCTTCATTTTATGAGGAAATACTTCTTTATGTGGATTTATATGAGTCATTATTACCTCCTACACCTCTCACTATTTCTCCTTATTAAGTTTTTAGTGAGGACCTAATTGTTCTAGATGAAGCATAGTCACCATATAATCTTCATGATATGGAAGATTCTTTGCTCCTATTTTTGATCTGGTTGATAATCCTAATAATGAATTTATTACTTGTCCCATTTTAAATCCACTTGATTATGTGTTTGGTTCCTTGTAGAAACATACTCTTGGACTTGGATCTTTCATACTTCACTCTATGGAGTAAACTCATGGATGTGTTACATATTTTTACAGGGTATTGTCTCTCCTATTGGAATTGATATTTCTATAAGTGATGTATCTTTGGGACATCTTATTCTTAGCACTCAATAAGAAAGTACATCTCTGGATAGAACATTTTTTTGTTGGTACTATATCACCACCTATGTAAATGGTTCCTTACATCATTTCCATCCATAAAATATATATAGTATTGATCTTCATGTGGGGTGAAGGAAGTTATTGTTATGGGGGATTGTGCTTGAAGTCCTTCATTCCTTCCTTCTTTTCTCTCTCTCTTTTTTTTTTTTTGAGAGGGGTGGTGGAATTTTGTTCTTATGGTTTTTCTTCTTTTCTACCCTTCATGGATATATTGTACATGAGCACCTGATTAGGATATGTTTTTGGGACTCATATCATGGATATGTCACTTTTTTTTTTGATATTTTTATCCCATATCTTCACTTTATGGGGGCAGGGGTGGGGGGGGGCGGCGGGGGGTGGTTTAGAGTAGGTTCTCATGTTTAAGAGGTTATATATCTACTTTTCATATTTTTCCTAGTTCATCCTTTTGTGGATTTATCCCACATTGGTTAGTTTTTTGTGTGCTTCTTGTCTTTCCTTACCTATTTATGCAAGGCCTCTGCTTTTTAATAAGAAATTTATTTATTTTTTATTATATGACATTGCCTTTATCTTTGTATATCATCTATGCATATATTCTAACTCTTCTTGTGATGCTTTTGTTGTCAATGATTTAGATCTTTGGATTGGAATGATCTTGTTGATATTCTTTTAATTTCCATGAAGATTAATGGTATAAAACTTTATGAAAAACCCATATAAGAATATATCTTATTGAACAAGGATGTGGAGGTGATTTTTTTTCTCCAGAATAAGGAGACAAATTATTTGATGATGGAAAAAATTATGTGATATCCCATAAGTGTGAAGAGGTTGAGGTATCATTGATAGATATAGTTAGTGTGATTTTTATCTCTTTTACATGGAAGAAAGGTTAAATACATCAAATAATTTTATATTCCCATGAATAAGATAATGAAAGTAGATAAATTTTAAGTGAATGCATATGAAAAGTGTATTATTGAATATTACATGTGTATGAAATAAGAAAATAAGGTGAATAATGATGTGAAAACAACCATGGAGGTTATTTATAATGATACTTTGGGAGTCCATCATGTGAATGGTGACTATGAAGAGAATGTGACCAACAAAAAAGAGATGGGCAATGTGGATTTCAGGCATTGAAAAGGTGAATAATGCCACTCATTTGACATAGTAGTAAATAAGAAGGTGAAAAAATAAAGTAAATAATAAAGTTTTTAAAAATAAAATGATGAGTTATCACAAGAACAATAAATCATGTTTTGATGAGCATGAATAATAATGAATACAAATCATCATTTTAAATTTTTGAGTATGGAGATAGAAGAAAAACCTTTAGGGACCACAAGGTCTTAGATTTTTAAACTAAATTGAAAATATTTTATGTCTAGGATGGATATAAATGAAGAATTAAAAGATGCATTCCAAAGTGAATAAGTGAAGAAAGAAGTGAAAAATTATGCACTCAATAACTAAAGTGGTTTGTATATAAGCCAAAGTGCATGAATAAATATATGAAGGTGAAGATTATTTTAAGACTCTCATGAATGGATAATCCATAATTATAATGATTATGGCACACATAAAATTAAAGGAAGATATGGAATCCTTGAAGATAGAGGTGATATATATATATATATATATATATATATATATATATATATATATATATATATATATATATATATATATATATATATATATATATATATATATATATATATAAAGTGACTATAAAATAATAATCCAACAAGAGGTTAGATAGTGAATGAATAAATCCAAGATGGATTTATGAGGGGGTGGTTGGAAAAAAATATTAGGTATTGGCCAAAAACATAAATAAAACTCAAGAAGGAAAATCTTGGAGGAAGTGTTTAGATGAAGGTGGTTTTTACCCACAAAAAGATGAAAGAATAAGAAGATAACCATTGGTATGTGTGGATGAACAATCCCAAATAGTGGGAAAAAAAATATTTTGGCAAATGAGGATGGACTATGGTGGGTATAATATAAAAAATGAAAAGAGAGTAAGAAGAGGTGAGCAAAAGAGATAATATTTGAAACCAACAAGAATTTGTAAATAGAAGAATAAATGTGATAATTAGTTAAGGTATTTGTTATGTTAAAAGGAATTTTATGGTCATAAATGTCATTGGCCAATAGAGTGGTTTTTTGAATTATTCATTCCATTCATATGAGAAAGAAATAATATTATGAATACCTCAAGTATTTGATGTAGAAGCATCCACATTGTATAAGAAATATTACATCACTAAAATTGGAAGATAGATTTATGGTTTTCAATAAAGAGTCTCATGGTATAGTTTTCACAATATAGTTCTAGTTCATCAGGTTGTAGTAGTGTCAATAAGTGCATTTATCATATGGTCACATTTTATATATGCAAAAATAAGTTGATTTGTATTTGTGGTCCCACATTTTCTATTAGTAACTCCAATTTCTAGGTTGAAAGGTAATCATAGTATCAATATGCCTCACTGGGGTCTTATTTCTATATATTTTAGTGGCCACATATAATTCTTCAATTCCCAAAGTACATAAGAGTATTTACATTTCTTATAGCCTATATTATCACAATGGCCACTTTATTATATTTCTATGTTCCTAAGTCTTGGATGTGGAATTGATAGATTATATATTGGATTATAAAGTTCAATAAGTATATGAGACACATGGTATTTTCTCATGTGATCTTGGACATTCAATAAGGTCATGGAGGATAGGTGTCATAGTCTCAAAACTTAGTCATAATCAATTTTTCATAAAATTTAAATTCATGTCCATGGGGTCACATTCCTTAATTTCATCCCAAAAAGTAGTTAGGTAGTTGAGTGAGTTTGGGATCCTGAGATTTCAACAAGTGTCATAATCATGACCTACGCAAGGATCAAAGTTTTAAGAAAGGCATGTGAAAACTTTTGGTAGATATGTTAGAATTATAAAAAATATTGGATATCCCATGAGTCCACAAAGGATTATAAATATTGTAATGAAAGATTTATAACTTTCTAAGAAAAGACCACAAAATCATGTCACATAGAATGATCATTACATCATTATGATCACAATTCATAGTTTGCTCATAATAATGTGGAATGACAATATGATCTTTTAGTGGCCAAAATTTTCATGAGAAAGCACAATCAAGGTGTTTAAGGTTTCATTGAAAATCTCTTGATGATAAGTTTTTATTATAGGTGATCATGAGGAACTAAGCTATCCCATGTGAATGATATTAAGGAAATTATTTTAGAATTATAAGTAGTTGAAGAAAACATTTGATAAATAAATGAGTGAGGGTAAAAAAAGATCTTATGCCTTGAATTCAAGGAAATTTATTGAATGTAAAAATAAGGATAGAATCCAATAATAAATGGATATTTTACTTTAATAGGAAGTGTGTGGAAGATCAAGAGAAAGAGGGCCAATATCATAAAGAGAAGGCCATTAGCAGGTTGAAGTTAGTTGGCATTAGAAGACTAGGGGATAAGGTTGATGTTTGAGTAAAAGGCCATGGATCAAAGATAAAGCTTACCCATAGTATTTATAGTGATAAAATATCAAATAAAAGGGGACACAGATCAAAATAGGGACAACAAAGAGATCAAAGAGATATCTCATATTAAGGTTATAGATTTTACAATAGATTGTAATTTTAAATCCCAAAGAGGCTTAGAAAAATAGAGAATAGAGTAGGTAGTAGTGAGTCACTGTGAATTTATATATATTTAAGGATTATTTCCATTAAGTAAATAAATAATGTTGTTTGTTTCCACAGTGTGACTCTTGTTTCACAAACAAGGACATCCCTTCATTGAGAACTCTTACTATGAACTATGCTACCATCACTTAGAAGTTTTTTCTTTTTTCTTGGATAATTCAATTAAAAAATAATAATATATTACCCACAATGGAATTTGGATCCCATTTTTTTTAAGAAATATTTTTCAAGCTTGACACAATGGTGTAGCTAGATTGGTGTCATTTATCACCATCCAATGAGAAATCAGTAGAGAAGGTAATATAATTATTAATCAATGTGATACATGAAAAATATAAGACAAAGACATTGAGATTGATAGTTATTAGCATATTTTATCTAGATGTATCTAAGTTATTTATATATACGTTTGGTGATTTGTTTATGTAGGGTAGATTTATCTAATTTATTTAGTCATTATTGATTTTTGTAGCTTGAAACTATCTTTTGTGTATTCATGTGCTAAGTTTTATATTTATTTTATATTTTCCTTAACATGTGTTAGGATTATCCATATGGTTCAAACATTTGTCAATGTTATTCATAAAGTCTAGTTTGTTCTATTGTTTGTGCCTCCCTTTTGAATGGATGGGTTCATTTGCCCCTTTTTGTGTTTACTGCTTCTAGTTTTTATAAGTTGGCATGCATAAAAATCTCACTAAAGTTTGAATTTGAGTCACCTATATAAATATACGAGTGACCAAGGTAATTTTATCATCAAATACACTCAATTACAATCTAATATTTATAAATCATTAATATTAGAATACTCTTTGAGAATATTACTAGATATATTTTTATGATGCAAATTTTTTTATCAACAAGTTTATTATCTTTGAAGGGTTTGAAAAAATAGAATAATTATATAATTCATGATAATAATAACCCACATAGCCCCCAACCAAATCCTTAGCCATTTCGCATTTAAAATTTTCAAGAAGACATGATATCAAGGGTGGATCAAGGAGAAGGAGATAAATATGAAAATATAATTAGATACTTACGATGCAATTTTAAGTTCTTTCAAGACCACAAAATTTACCTGGAAGTGGGAGTATTTTTAAAGGATAATTTTAGCTCATTGGAGAAAACATACCAAATTCTTATCCATTTCAAATTTACAAATTTCATTAAATACATGATATGAAGATTGGATCAAAGGTAGAAAGAGATGAACATAAAAAAAAAAATTAATATAAATACAAAAATATAAACTTATGGTACAATTGTAAGTCCTATCAAAGACCACAAAATTTTAAAGAGCAGGGATATTTTTAAGGTTAATTATTATTGCATTGAATAAATTTAAGAAATTTTATTAAGCAGGGATTTTCTATAGAATGGTTTATAAATATTTTTCATAAATTAAAATCACCAAAAGTAATAAATCTCATGAAACAACATTTACATAATTATTCTATCCACTCCAAATATTGCAAAAACTTTAACCTCGACCACAGGATTGAAAAATGTTTAAGTTATATTTTACCTCAACTATAGCATCCAGAATCTTATTTGTATGGAATATACATATTTTATTAATACACTTATTGAGGTGGGAGTCACATTCATGTGAATTTGGATTTGACAGGTAAACTAGTACGATTATAGAGAAGAACTCTATCACACACATAGGAATCAGGATTTGACTTATCGAGGATAGTGTGTTTGAGAGCCATTGTTATAAGTAATATAAAATTTTAGATGGCCTTGAGGTAGAGCTTATTTTATCTTGGTAGTATATTCAATGTGGGTTTTATTGATTTCTCTTGTAGTGCAGGATGAGGTTATAGGGGATCACCTTATGTTAAAGTAGTCAGATTTATATGCCTTGATTTCTATTTGGTAAAATTGTATGTATATATGGATGTATGTATGTATGTATGTATGTATGTATGGATGTATGTATGTATGTATGTATGTATGTATACTATTTTAAGTGAAAATATTTTTGAGAATTATATAATTTTTTAGTTGGTTAAAATTATAACCAATGATGAATATCTCTTTGTTGACACCTATTTTCTTATGGTTGTGATAATATGATGAATATAGAGTTTAAGGGAACCATGGTGGGGATAAATAATTCACTAGTGGTGGTTTCCTTCTCTTATAAAGGACCTAATATCGTAACACTATATATTTAAAGTTTTACAACATCAACATAGGAATCAACATACTGTCTAAATTGGGAAGAATGAGAAGGGAAGTCACAAGGAGTTATATAGATTAGTAGTAATTATACCATCCACATGTGAATCATAAGTAAAGGTGGGAAAAAAGGTTTACAAAATTAGTAAAATATATTGGTAGAAGAGAATCAAGTTGGCAAAGATATCTCCTTACTAAATCCATGTCATAAATTGGATGGCATCTTGTGACTTATAATTATTATGTTTTATTAAAATTAAATTTTATTAATAAAATAATTAGCACACTGTTATGAAACATTCTATATGATATATGAAACTAATAATTTATTATAAAGGGATATTTAAAAAAATGTTAATAAAATGATTCATAATCAAATCTCTTAGTATATTGACAATCAAAATAAATTATATAACATCTTAACTTCTAAACTAATTTTCATATAAGCTATCAAATTAAATTTTAAAATTTATCCCTCTAAAAATATCCCTCTATTATTAGAGCACATTCAATTAAATGAAATTTACTTTAATAAAAAAATTGTAAGACTTGTAATTCTATGTGGATGTGTTCTCATTTACAATAATTGGTATTCTATGTGAATGTTTATTCTTGTATTTCATTTAAAAATCAAATAAAATTCCCAAAATCAATGAATCAAACCACAAATCCTTATAGGTTAAATTTGAAAAACCTCTTAATTTTTCAACTAGATAATCATATATGTTTAATAGAGTTATTTATGAATTGTAATATATTTTAAATAAAATTCAATTGCATGTAATGAAGCATATTATAATTTCCACATTTCCCCCCTTTTTAGAAAACATTATATATTTATATCCATAGTTTTTTATTTGTTTGATATTTTCATTATTTTAATGCTAATACCTAACATTATTAATCCACATTAACCATTTTTATCACTTTTTTATGCTACTCTGAATCCTAATTTTGTAACGTATGTTTCTCTATATAATTTACTAAACATTTTGGGTTGTATATCCTTATAAATATTATCATATTTTGTGTAATTTTTTATTTGAAAAATTATTGCATGATGAAAAAATGGTGATATATTATGCATTATATTATTTGTAATATTGGTTCTCATTCAAGATTATAAAAATATTATTTTGTTACAAACATAAACATATATGTTTTTATTTTGAATGGACAAAAGTATGCATCTAGTTTTTTAGGTGTATTATACATTAATTTCATAGGATGAAATACTCGATGAAGTTTACTCTTTATATGACTATAACTTCTTTAAAAAAAATATCATGTACACATGGGGACAATGAAGATGTAGTCATAAATATTGGAGATAACACTTTTATCACAAAATCTAACACATTTGTAAAATATACAACATATGTTGTATCATCCATTTTTAGTCAAGAATAAATAAAATTAAAACAATTTGATGTCCTTGAAAATAAATCTTTTGATCAATGAAAAAGAGTAGAGATCATTGTTTATTTAGCTGTGTTTTCTCTCATCTTAGGTCTTATGCATTTAGAGTATACATACAACTGAAATAATTATCTTACATGTCTTTGATTTCAAATATTAAAAGTTTCATTATTGTATTAGAATAAATATTGGGTCATATCTCATAATTTTCATCTATTCTAATTTGTAGTGTTCTCTACTCTTTGTGCCCAGATCTCAATCTACTATAGATACCAAAATCTAGTCATAGGTATTTAACAATGTTAATTCTTAACATATCCTAAACCATATGAATTTTACCCAAATACATGACTATTATTCACCATTACTCTAACCCATTTAAATATATGTAATATTGAACCTCTATTTATTGTTATGAATATAGATAACTTTTAAATTCACATGATCAAACTACTTTATACTACCCTTAGACAATCTCTAAATAATAAAAATTGCCCTTGATTTTTTGGGATAAGTCCATGTTAATCAAATATGTCCATTGTTCTGTACATTTCCAGCTAAATCCAAATCATCCTATAACAAATAATGATTAATTTTCAAAATTTCAATTATTATTTTGGGTTTTCCCATGTGTTTCATAAGCTTGGCTAAAGAAAATTACAGATTTGTTTATTATAAATATACATGAAAGGTCATTCATTATCCCCAACTCATTATATATTAACATTATCTATTGGGAACTTTCACTGTATTTCACATTGATAAAATTTTATCTATTCCTTTAAAATTGAAGATCATTCACAAACAACAACTATAAGTCAAGTTTAAGCATCTCAAATTAGTTCAAGAATTGTCATTATCAAGTATTAAATCCATATTTATAGTTATCTACATATAGTCAAGAAACACAAGTTCATAATTATTCTAAGTGCGATAATTGCATGAGTTTGATATCATCCTTGGAGTATTATAAATGCAAGTAGTGATTGATCATCAAGGGGTTATTAGGGTTAGCTTAGACCATTCATGTCTCTTTTTTTGTAGGTTTCAAGCTTTTAGGTATTCTTAGTATTTTAAATATAAATGAATAAAAACATATAATTCTACATGGCATAAAAAATTTGAGACATATAAGTCTACTCAGTAGACATAGATGTAAAATACACAACAATTATATTTTTGTCATAGTCAATTAGGGTAAGTCTATAATCAATGTACATGAGCAACCTATATTATTATCCAAGGAGTGTGGTCTTGTCTAGGAGTATTAGTATATTATTTCAATAATTGTGCATTATTATAGTTATACCTTTTCTATATTTTCCTATCAATCATAAGACATAGTCAACTGGGACAAGTTAACAATCAATAAAAATGATTGGCTTGAGTTATTGTTAAGGGAGTGAAAATTAATCTAGAAATAATTTTAGATTCTATTCTCAATATTCAACATTCACAGTTCAGTCTCTTGCTAATTTTCACCTTCAAATATTTAAAACATTCAATATAAATCTCAATCTAAGTTAGGTATATATATTCTTCATGTTTCCATAAATAATAATTTTCTATATTTATCAATTTACAAAATCAAAATTTTTAATTATTATATATCTTTAATATCTTTCAAGTTTTACACTTATTTATAAAACATATTTATTGTTAAATAAAAAATAGGGTAAAACATCTATAAGTTTTTAGAGACTTGAAAATAAACTAATCCCTTATTATAAAATAAAATAATATAACCCATCTCAAATATTGGAGAAAGTTATATTTGGATTTACACATTGAAAAAATAGCTTATAATATTCATTTTTCTAGACGCATAAATAGAAATAATAATAAAAGTTTTTTGTGGCTAAAATTATTTATAATAAGAAAATACTTGCTCCTTTATAAAGATGATAAATATTTTTGAATCTTTTATGTTTTAATGGTTATGTACCTTATTACTATTGGAGATTTTTTATTACCAAAATAAAAACTAAAATTATTTTTCATAAATTTTATGATTCAATTGTTAAAATCAAATGTTTTGTATAAATGTGTGCCAAGTTGGGTTTTCCAAAAAATTTAAAAGGACACCAATGTGGAACCAATGGCTTGGGCAATGATCACTTGTATATTGCATGGAAATAAATGTTTGAAAAGAGAAGGATAAAAAGTTTTCTCTTCACATACAATAGTAATATTGGAAAAAAATGTTTGAAAAGAGAAGGATAAAAAGTTTTCTCTTCACATACAATAGTAATATTGTGTCTCCTTGAAATATGATTTCAATTAATATGATTAATGGATATTGCTAAATATGGTACATTTTCCATTCTAAATATAAATATATGATATTAAATGTGTATTTTCTTAAACTCTATATTATAAAATTGAATGTGTGTGTGTGTTTTTTTAGGGGGTAGAAATAAGTGTTTGGATATGAGTAGATGCAAGGTCCTCATCATATATTCTCTCTATATGATCTTCATATCGTTGGTATTATGCCATGATGATGAATATTATAATAAATAAGATAAATAATAGATTCAATGTTTTCATTTTAATCACATTTAAATATATTGTACAAAGTCCATAAAACTATTCAACTATAAATGGGTACTTAAATATTTCAATCGGTGTTTTTAGAAAATTTATAAAAATATGTTACTATACTGTGTTAAAATATCCTTCAAAAATATTTTAGGAACACACCATTGGTAATAATATTTCATGGGGCTTGAAAAAATGGTGTTATTATAGATGATACTAATAATATTTATATTAATGAGACAAAATTAATGTATCTACAAGAATTACTATGATGTAATTAATAATTTTTTTGTTTATGATTTTTCTAATCTACTATGAATTAGGACTATTCTTATATATTTAACTATAACCCTTTTCATATTCATTGTCATAAGAGCTTAATGAACATACACAAACTTAGTGCATGATAATGTGGCACCTTTAGCACCACCATTCCTTTTGTCATCAATTTCCATTTTAATGTCATCCTTGTTCCCTTTTGTTAATAATTTTTAGGAAATGAGCATTCTACGTGGCTCCTATGTAGCATATTTGGTTGACTATTCCACACAATACCTCTCATTTAAAATTTGAAAATCATGCTCAAATTATATCCCACCTAAATAGTATACCAAATAAATTTTTAGTGGGATTACTCCCCAAATGCACTATAATTAGTTATTTTTGGGTGTTGCCAAAACTATAGCTAAGAAATTTATGAATGGGGATGTGAAGTGACTTGTTATAAGAAATTTTTATTTTGTGGATAAAAAGAAAACTCTTTTCCTTTGGATTATTGTCTCAATGGGTAATAATTATTTGGGATCCATTCTTGATTCAACTACCCCTATTTCTCACCTGAAAAGCTCTATTTATTCTAATTTGAGGTATATTTTTTGGGAACAAACCGCCATCATGACTGGAATATTTTCATTAGAAAATGCTAGTGACTTATTACCAAGTGTGAAGTGACTTGTTATATGACTTCCTAGTACCCATCTTGCATTTTAAATGACCCCAGTGATGGGATTTAAATCCCCTCTTTAAATATGATGTATGAAGCAAGCAATGACATTTTATACCTTAATTTTACACCACTACTAAATGGTTTAGTTATCTCTACCATTATAAGGAGATACAAACAACATTAATTTGAGGTTGGTTATGATATTCTCATATCCAAATTAAGTTTCTCTCCCTCATTGTGTGCTTAGAATGTGGTTATGTTTTTAATGAGCCACTAATCTAGCTATTATCCAAGTCAAATAAATGATGAAATAAAAGTTGATAATTGTAGTATTTTGTATGAAAAATAATAAATATTTTCCCATCCTATTGTAAATCTATAATACTTTTTTAAATATGTAATCGGTGAAGATAAATGTGACATTTTATTATACATAACATGCTAACACAAACATTATTTATAATAAGATTAAAATCTTAGGTTTGTATCTAGGTGTTGGAAATTATAATTGGGTATCTTGCCACTTAAATATTGTAATTACTACTTTAAATATTGTAATTGTTACTTTAGATATCTAAAATTCATATATTTAGATATTTTAAAGTGGTCCATAGGTATTTATTAGTTGTAAAATTATATTATAATGTTTATAATTATAATTTATAATGGTAACAGAGAGAGTTGGTGTTGGTGGATTGTAATGTTTGTGAGATACTATCAATTTATGAACAATCTTAAATTGGGTATTCAGGTAGTTGTTATGGAATATTTTCAACCTTAAATTTGATATCCATTGAACTATTACATGGTATTTTTTTCTTCTTGTTGTGAGAAATTGATAAAAAATCATAGTATCTTAGGCATATGGAGTATGAAGCCCGTTGCCTTCCATATAAAAATGTTTTTGAGATTGACATAGTGATGTAGTTAAATTTAAGCCATTTATCACCAATAAATGATAAATTTATGTTGGAAAAGGTACTAGAGTCATCAATAAATGTGAAATGTGAAAAATATAGGATAGTTGCCTTGAGATTAATTTATCTTGATGTTTTTAGATAAACTAGGCAATATAATAAACAAATATTACTAAAATAAAACTTCAAATTATCACAATTAAATCTTATTTATAAAACATTTTATAAATATACAATATTTTTTCTTACAAATAATTGTTGTAATTTTCTTTGATATTCCATGATTAAAACATATATCTATAAAATTACATGCTATATAAAATATGTTGAGAGATATAATTCTCAAGGTGTATGTATGATATTGGTTTTATGACATAAGTGGGATAGGAATCTCGATATTGATATCACTTGATGTCTTTTATATTGGCTTATGTGAATGAGATTTATGTGAAATAAATTATTAATGGTGAAGCACTTGACCAAATAATCAGGCTATTGATAAAGTGATGGATAATCTTAATAAGGGCATGCTTCTTCTTTGTTGGTTTTTTATTCCAAAAATATAATTCTTATGGATAGTGATAAAAGAAGACAATGATTATGTCAAATGGAACAAAATCTGAACCATAATGGAAGTGCAATAATTAGTATTCATAGATTTGTTGAACACCCTTGATGTTTTTGTGATATATAATTTAACTAGACTTGTGGATTTTCTTATAAAAAATAGTGTTCTAATTATTGAAGTTGTTTTATATGTTGAAAATTGATATATAAGTGGTATTATAAAAATTAATTGATCTTAGTGTGTGGTAAAAGTATGTTTCTCTCTAAAGTTGACCATAGTTTTTCCTTTCACAGTCACAAGATATGCTTATCCCCTTATTATCACTATAGGTTACACTTCTTAGTGTAATTACAATCATATTTATACAAGGTAGATACATAAAATTGGGGGGTCATAAAAGGCACTATTCTTCAAAAAAAATGACCATGACTTATAAAGGGTGTTCACCCTTTAAGAAAAGGCCCAAGCCAAAATTTTAATGGGATTTGAATACCAAGAAAAAAGGGTACGTGCTCTATGAAATATAAAGGGTGCATGCCATTTCAAATCTTATGTGAAAATTCATAACCACATGATCCTATGTGGACATAAATCTATTCATTTAAATTTTTTTACTTGATTTTCAATTAATACATAATCATCACTTCAATTTTTATTACTTAAACAACATCATTGCATTAATATTATTTTATTCTCATCATGAAAATCATATGACAATATCCATGGATTTATCCATCATGGCCCTACCTAATATATCAAACATGAATGGGATAATCACCTTATTACACTCTATTCATAATATAAGGAATTGAAACACCTTTCAAGAGTCATCTAAAAAATATGCCTTCACTCCAAAATAAATGTTAAATAGATGGGGCAATCCATGCATGCATTCTAATCTCACACATACATCACCTAACCAATTTTTTATAGACTCATATAGAAAAGAGTCATCTTATAGAATTCCAAAATCACATAAGACACTACCAATACCACTACTATTTTGGGTGTAGGTGAGTGATTTTAAACCCTATTTTATCAGTCCCATATCTGAAAAGCTCATATCACTATCTCCCTATTCCCAAACCATATATAGAGAGGGGGTTTAAGCACATATATTCTTGAAGTAAGTGTTCATACATATCTATATTTATATTTATCGTTAATTGACTTAGTGTTCTATATGGCCAGTATTCAATATTTATAATACCAATTAGTGTATCTAGTATTATACGGTTGAGTGATCTCACTGGTAATCAATAGTATCTTAATACCTCTTGACTCCCTCTCAAAATTAGTAATAAACATTGTAAGTAAAAATAACGTCATCTTGCAATCCATTTCAAAAATCATAGGCCTTTCTACTAATATGCATCAAGATATCAAACTCAACTCAATTCTTATGCCTATATTGAGTATATCTTAGGCCTTTCCTAAGAGATCAAGATCTCAAACTCAAATAAAATCCTAGGCCTTTCAAATACCAAGCATCAAGTGAATATGATACATGTACATAACAAAATAAAAAATACCTTCCATTTATCACTTTGGTATATCCTTAAAAGTGTACTTTGATGACTAAACACTACATTTTTACATGATGTGATTCTTAGATATCCATCATCACTCCCTCATTGGCCCTTATCATCACTCACCATCCCTAATCACTCCTTAATCCCATAATCATCCCTCATCATCCATAATCACTCCTTTATAAACCCTCATCATCCCTCATTTTCCCTAATCATAGACTTATTTTTCTTCATAATCCCTCACTATCCCTAGTCACTCCCTCATTAGCTTTGATTATCCTTCATCATCACTAGGGACTCTCTCATCAACCCTCATCATCTCTAATTATACCTAGTAACTCCCTAATTTATCCTAATCATAATCATCATCCCTAATCACTCCCTCATCATCCCTAATCATTCCTTAATCAACCCCCATCATCCCTAATAAATCCCTCATTATCACTTATCACACTTAATCACTCTCTCATTGACCACCATCATCCCTAATCATTGTATCATTATCCCTAGTCACTCCCTCATTGGCTTTCATTGTTCCTCATTTCCTATAATCACTACCTCATTGGAATTCACCATCCCTCACCATACCTAATAACTCCCTCATCATCTCTCATCATCCCTAGTCACTCACTCATCATCCCTCATTATCCATTATCACTCCCCCTTATCCATCATTATCCCTAATCACTCTATCATCGACCCTCATCATCCCTCATTATTCCTAATCACCTTATCATTGATCTTAGTCATCCCTCATCATCCATAAGAACTCCCTCATCATCCCTTATCATCTCTAATCACTCTTTATCTATCCCCATATCAGCCTATATATTTATCTATGGGATGTGGGTCATGCATAAATGACTTGACCTAATATGTAATCATCAATTGAGTAATATATTTGATTTACCTTCATGAAATATGGGATGATAAGGTAAATTTTTTATCTCAAAATCCCCCCATGATGAGTTTTTTATATATTTTTCATGTTATATATATCATAGAGATCATGCTTCAATCTATTTTCATCATCAAATTGATGTGACTAGTTCTTGTGACACCCCCATCATCCCTAGTCACTCCCTTATTATCCATAATAATTATTAATAAATCAATAATCCCTAATTATCATTAATCACTCCCTCATTAACCCTCATCATCCTTATTCACTCCCTCTTCATCCCTAATCATCCTTAATCACTCCTCATCCTTCATCATCCATCATCATCCCTAATTAGTCCTTCATCATCCTTCATTATCCATCATCATCCCTAATCACTCCCTCATCATCCATAATCATCCCTCATCATCCCAAATTAGTCCCTCATTGGCCCTTATCGTCCCTAATCACTCCCTTATTTTCCCTCATCAGCCTTAATCACTCTCTCATTATTCCTCATCGTCACACATGGTAAAGAGATAGAGGGTAGTTTGATTCATAAAATTGGCAATTTAGAATTCCTCTCAACTATTTTGAACTCCCCTCCATTATGTCTAGTATTTATTTTTTGGGTTATGGAGATTAAAACAAAGTGTTTTATTTGACCTTATATATATATATATATATAAGACCCTATATATCTATTTGGACCTCTTTGTGTGTGTGTGTCATTCCAACCATATATAGGGTTTCATATCCCAAATAGATATATATATTAGTCATATCACATATATAATAGACCTATATACCAACTATAATTTTTACACCTTATGTTCAATACTAAAATTTTAAAAACTAAGTACTAATCAAGTTAGAAATAATTTTGGGGACTGATGGCATATGGTATTTGATTAACCACCATTTAAAAACCATGATGTCCTATTTTATTTTTTTATTAAAATATACTACAAGTTTTTCCTAAATGAGATTCAGAACTATTTTAAATACTCATAGTTTCAAGACCAAGGGAAAGGTTCTACGCAAGATAGACTAGTTACACATCATGCACCTAATTAGAATACAAGGGTCCCTACAAAAAATACACTTCATCTTGATATCCCCTTTATGGTCAATGAGGTCATGGAGATTTAAAAAAATTATGCGCTTAGTACAATTATTGACACACTCATTCAATATACAAGTAGGCTTTTTGAGACTGATAATAGAGATACTCCACCTAGTGTGCATACCCAACCTCACCATTGAAGATGGTGTGGTGTTATATGCACTAGACCCTCAGATGATGATGGTGGTTATTCTGAGGTATTTGATGATATACTTTTGAGTGATGGTTTTTTTGCATGTACATTATGTGTGCACATGTAAGTCACTACACATATGCAAGTATATTGTATATTTGACATGTTTAATTTTATTATATTTATATTAAAAATCTAACAATTAATTTAACATAAATTTAATAATATTATGTAATGTTTTATGTTAGGAGGAGACAGTGCCATCATCTTCATGGACTACTATTAAATTTTTAGGTAAGTCAATGTTTACATATGTGTAGCCAATTTTTTTGCCATCTACTATACATCTATTAATATTACTAGGCCATTGTTCACATTTATAAAAGTAATTTTGAGTTAATATTATACACTATGTACATTATAGATCTATGATTTTGACTAACGATCATACATGTTCAAATGAAAATTTGAATAATAATGATATGAATGCAAATTATGTGTGAGATGTGTTTAAAGATATAGAGAGAAAATCCCTTACCTAAGAACCCTTAATTGAATATATACCTTATAGGGTGAATAATGGATCTTTGAATGCTTTGAATAATGATCAACATTCTAGAGAGTCTCCTTCAATGTCTAATGATGTCTTTCTCCAAAAAATTTCAAAGTATAGTCTTCCTCCTATTTATTTTGATTTCATGTTGTTTGTGTTCATTCACCTTCTCAACCTTTTGTTAATGCTTCAGCAGTTTCTTGATTATCATCTCTTCTTAATAGTGTTTGTTAAGTACTCAATATTTCATTGATACCTATAGTACCAATACTTATCGTCAAAATCCTTAAGTTAGTTACGTTGTTTGAATCATTCATGTTATGCAATAACTTAATTTAAATTTATCTATCAAGGATACAAAAATTCAAGTACATTGTTATTACATAGTACGCTCTTGGTGCATTTATATAGGATAAGGAATAAATGAATAAAGTGAGTAGTGTTTTAGAGGTTCAAGTCATAAACTTGTAATTATAATACCTAAATTGATGTGGTTAGGGAAAATTATTATCTTGATTCCTCAAATTACATCATTTCCATTTGATTATGAAAGTGAATATTCATATAAATATTAGGTCTTACATCACACAAATTATTTTTTAGATAAATTTCTTATTGGTTTCAAAATTTATATAGAGAAAAAGGTTTTTTAATTTATTTTAACTAATTATGGGTTTAATAAAAGATATAAATTTGTCATATATATTCAATACTTTATAGAAAACTAAGTGATGTTCATTTTTTTAGTTGATGACCATAGTGTAGAATCCGTCATCTCTACAAGATGAGATAGACAGGTATTTTTTTTGTAATGTAATTTGTGTAGGCATTTTCTTAGGTATATGTTAAATTATAATATTGAATTGTAAATATATATTTATTTTAATGATTTTACTAGATAGTTGAGTAAATATAACTTATGTGAATGTATTATATATGTAGAGTTATTTGATGGCATATGATAGTCCTATTTTGATAATTAGTAGGGAAACTTCTCATGTTTTATCCCCATTTCACATAAATGTCCATACACCTCAACTTGTTACTGACCTTATTGAGCATCAGACACATATTAAGCATGAACACGTGATTGTAGTATGTGCATGTTTAAATAATTTTTATTATAATTTAAAACTAATTTATAAACTTGGTTACATGTATAGTATGTAAATTTTTTAATAATATTTGTATTTGAATAGGTTCAACTATAGGTGATCTATGAGCATAGAAGCATCCATAGTCAGACCTTGGAGGAATTCAAGGAACCTAAGGGATCTTCATCTATGAGAAGGGCATCCTAGGGAGAGTATTCTTTGAGGAAGGTAAAGAGAGGGAGACTATTTGATGATTAGCATGTCGTAGATGATGTACTTATTTATATGTCTATATGTAAATGTTGTATGAATATATGAAATTCACCTGACATTGTATTATGTTGTTACATTATGTAATTTTTTGTATGCCTATATGAAATTCACTTGATATATATTATGCTATTATTTTTTATGTCTTTATGGTTTTATGGGTGCACACACACACACACACACACACACACACACATTCACATTCACATTTTGTGTTGATCATCTCTCTATGTATAGTTTGTCTCACATTATTATGGAAAAACTAAATTTGATGGTTTTATGGCCATATTTAGATATGATCCTCTTTAATATTTCCTTCATATAATTTATTAAAACTAAATTAATATATTTAAATATGTGTTTCAATTAAAACTATATGAGATAAAATAGTATAATGTTTGATATTTAGTCACACATTACTATGAAGTGGCTCTCATGATTGGCCTTCACCATTTTAGCTACACCATTCATCATTATTATAATGTGGATATTATTGATACACTAGTTTAATATCATTTAGGACTTGATATTCACATTTTTTATTCATATAATTTATAAACATACCATATTTATATAATAAGTATAATTGAAACAAACAATGGAATCATCATCTCTTGCATACCTTCTTTGGATGCCCTTATACAGTTTACTTGTGAAAGTTTGATGAAGTAGTTATGTTCTACCTCCTTCTTTGGGATGTTGTCTCTTTGGAGATTCTTTCCATTCTTATTTGATGCTTCTAACTTTATTAAAAGGTTGTCCTTTCCTTGGATTCAACTTGCATTCACACATGTAATCATGAAGTGATGTTTGTAGAAATGTAAATTTGGCCACCAATGGATTTGCATCAGACTATTAGACAAATTCTTACCAATCATCAATCATTTAACCTAGTAATTTATATTAGTCTCAAATTTGGATTTATAACCTTGTAGTAAATTAATTTTTCCCATTAAATCAATTAAACAAGGAAAATACACACATTGAATTAATACAAATCAAACAAAGTACCAAATGCCTAAAAAGAATTAATTGACTTGCACATCCTAATCAAAATCAATTAGTAAGTTAAATCAATTTCAAAACCTAATTGAGTTCACCCATGAGCTAATAAATCAATTAAATTAATTACTAAAAAGGAAATTCAATAGCATCTTAGAACATCTTAGAACACACTCATTACCTTTGTGAGTTGTCACTTGATGAAAATATCTAAAAGAATACTCTAGGAATATGCCAAACTCAACCAAAGTTAATAAACTCAACAATGGTTATATTTAACCCATTCTAATGGATTTTAAAGCCTATAAAATAAATCCTAAAGCTCTTCATTTAGAGAGCTCAATCAAAGTAGATTTATAATGTAGAAATAAATTCATGAAGATAAAGGCCTAGTGTTATAATGCTAAAATTGAGCCAAAGCCATCAAGCCACAAATCAAGCCAAGCATTCAATAATGGTGCATAAAGGATATGATGTTAGACATATGTAATTTATGAATACTTCTTATGCATAAACTAAGTAATCCAACTAAATTACCATTTGGAGCTATCAAGGATTGGGTAATGAATTTGTGTTTTTATGTTTATATTTCTCATTTCCTTTCATGTTTTATTGGGTTCTCATTTGATTTATTCATTATGCTCCCCCCATGATCAAGCCTAAAGGATGTTAGACTGTTAGTGAGTTAATTTTTCATTATTTTTTAGACTAAATCTATACTAACCTCCTCCTTTGACTTAAAATCCTAGATCACAAATATCACACTCGGTGGAACATGATTGCCTAGAACACATCCTAAAACACACTCATTACCTTTGTGAGTTGTCACTTGATGAAAATATCTATAAGAATACTCTAGGAATATGCCAAACTCAACCAAAGTTAATAAACTCAACCATAAATAGATTTAACCCATTCCAAGGGATTTTAAAGCCTATAAAATAAATCCTAGAGCTCTTCATTTAGAGAGCTCAATCAAAGTAGAGTTATAATGTAGAAATAAATTCATGAAACTAAAGGCCTAGTGTTATAATGCTAAAATCGAGCTAAAGCCATCAAGCCATAAATCAAGCCAAGCATTCAATAGTGGTGCATAGAGGATATGATGTTAGACATATGTAATTTATGAATACTTCTTATGCATAAACTAAGTAATCCAACTAAATTACCATTTGGAGCTATCAAGGATTGGGTAAGGAATTTGTGTTTTTATGTTTATATTTCTCATTTCCTTCCATGTTTTATTGGGTTCTCATTTGGTTTATTCATTATGATCCCCCCATGATCAAGCCTAAAGGATGTTAGACTATTAGTGAGTTAATTTTTCATTATTTTTTAGACTAAATCTATACTAACCTGCTCCTTTGACTTAAAATCCTAGATCACAAATATCACACCCGGTGGAACATGATTGCACACCCCACATCTTTAAACAAAATAGTTGTTAAAATAACTCTTATTTTTAATAAATTTACTATTTTTTTCTAAATTTTTTATAATATTTTCTTACTATTTTCATCCTAATTCTTTAAAAAATTCATTAAAATATGATTTTCATTTTAGAATTTATGACTTTTTTAGTGACTATCACTTTTTATTTTCCAATTTTTTGGTAAAAATGGCTAGTACATAACTAATAACTTTTTTGTTATTCAGAGCAGGTGGTCCTTTCGATTAATGAGATACCAAGATCCATAATATCCAACTAATACCATTAACATTCAAAGACTTCATCCTTTGGCTTGTATGATTAATCAAGATCCACAATGCCCTATCATTATCCAATAATGATCACAACCAATCATTCAGCCTCAACCAATCATTCAGCCAATCATCCAATCCAAACTTTAGCCAATAATTTAGTTGCAACCCCAATGAATCTAATCAATACCTAAACTAAGCCAATAGTTTGACCAATATGTAGTTGAAACTGGTGTTTTCTACTCAATTTTATACCAAGATCAAAATAACTAACAAATCTAAGATGTTTTTTTTGAACCAACCATTTGTGATAAGTTAACCTGTCATGAATCACCTTTTATTCCTATGCTTGTTTTTCAAGACCCTTCTCTTGATGATCCAATCACTAAATAGTTATCTCTTAACCTTGGTCCCATCATTTTGGAATCTTCCTCAGACAAGCCACTCTTTGTGGAGCCCATTTCACCATCACAAATTATTACTTATCCAATACCAAACATTCAACAAGACATCATTATAATAGAGTATCCATCAGATGAAGAATCAGAGTTAGAGTTAGGTTCTATTCTTGAACTAGCATTTGATTTAGCATTAGAAGTAGAATCAACATTAGTCTCACCATTAGATTCATAGTTTCTTGAGTCAAAATTAGAATACATTTGTGGCTATTATGACATTGGTTACACATGCCTAGTAGATCAATTTGAATACATTTTTTATCCTTATATAGTTTTTGAGGATGATTACTTTAGTATCAACACAAGTTCTCCTAGTATCTTCTATGAATATTGTGTAACCTTCCCTTAATTCCACATGTCATTACCATCAACCATCATAGCCATATCATTGGCATTCCACCTCCAACAACTATCGATTGGGACCGACATAGTCACACCATTTTAAACTACATTCATGATGACATATCAGATGAAGAAAACCAAGGAGGCTAAGACCACAATCATACAATAGAATAACACTCTCTTAGTGAAATGTTTTTAGAGGTGCTAGGGGATAATCAACGTAAGAACCTAGCATCTTCTAGTGAAACCTTTTGAGAGGTGTTAGGGGACAATCAAAGTCAAAAGTTAATGATCCTTAGTAAAATTTTATTATAGGTGTTATAGGACAATAAAGACAACTTCATTGGTAGAAACCTCTTTAAGGTGCCAATGGTTGAGCACAAAATTTCTTTACTACTTAATGAAGACATTATCAAAGATCAAATCAAAATAGCTTCCAATCTATAACCTAATCATATAGTAGCTACTCTCAAGACCAAACACAAAAAAAATCTAATGATCTTATCAAGAGAATATTCAAAAGTCTTTGGCCCTATCACATCCAAAGTTATATTGAATCTAGAATTAGTAACATTATGTGTGCCTAAAAATATTGATCTTCATTTGTTTTTCATCCACCATTCCAAGTCATAAACAAACCTATCAACCAAAATTTATCTATTATTACCATCTATGGTTGTACTAGAAATGACCAATAAAGATCATAATAGCATTATTGACATCCAAATGTATAATCAATTCTTGATAGAGAAGTTATTCTGACAAGGTGTGGGATAACAATTAACATGATTGACTATTTTGGTTATATCATTTATTGATTAGAATGTGCATCTCCACATCAGTAGGAATAATAGAATCTCATACCCAGGCCATAAACTTAAAAAACTAATGACCATCATCAGCCAAAAAAATGTACCATAACATTTCAATTTGCCCTATCCATTTACCATTGTCACATATCCATTTTTCATTGTCGCATAATCATATCTTTTGGCCTACCACTTGGGGGTAACCCTCCTTCTATAATATCCAATCAATAAAACTATTAGTACAATAAGAAATTCCATCTTATCATACCATTTTACCAATCCATTCTTACTCAACCAAATATGTCTTAAATCCTATTAATCTAGCCCATTTGACCTTGCTTTGTTTATTGGTTTCATGTTTTTAGCATATAGAATCAGATTAGTTTTAGCTATTATTTTAAGAATTCTAGATAGAATTAGTATTTTGGAGTAGTATGACATAAATTTTGGTATTTTCATCCTTCATTTATTATTCCCTTATCAAGTTTGTTTATGTGACCCTGATTATATTGCCTACTAGGAAAAATCAGTGTTCACTAGTCTTGATACTAATTATATCACCTGCTAGGGTAATTGGTATCATTGGTCTATCAGTTGTATCCTAGTTATAACTAGATATGGTCAAAAAAAGGGAAACATTTGTTTATTGTGCCTTGAAATATCACCTAACTATTCATGTGTTTTACTATGCCATCATACCAATTATGCTTGTTTTGTGTGAATTGGCTACTACACTAGTCAGATTCCTCCACTATGAGGTGAACTACTATGAACTAAAGATAGTTTAGGACTATATAGGTTATATTTGATTCATGTTGAGGTCAACTTAGTCCCCCTTCAGTCACGCTCTCACCATTTTATGAGCATCATTTCAAGTTATAACACTCTCAACATTTTGTGAGATTGGAATGTTTTAGTGTCTCATCATTCTTGATTGAGTTGAGATGCTTCAAAAATTCCAAAATTATTTGTAAAATCATTATAGAAAACCAAAAACATTGACCACTTCTTTTCTTTAAGGATATTGGGAACCCTCACTAAGTCAAAAATAAATCACTTGTTCCTTAGTTTCTCCATCCTTTTTTACCCTTTTATCCCACATTCACCATTTTGTGAGCATCATTTCAAGCTATAACATTCTCACCATTTTTCAATATTGGACCATTTTAGTGTCTTTTCATTCTCTATTGAGTTGAGATGCTTAAAATTTTCTAAAAGCATTTGAAAATCATTTAGAAAAACCAAAAACATTGACCACTTATTTGCCTTAAGGATTCTAGGAACCCTCACTAAGTCACAAAAAAATCACTTGTTCCTTAGTTTCCCCATCCTTTTTGGCCTTTTATCCTACACTATCACCATTTTGTGAATTCATCCTTCTATCACATCCATCATATCTTCTATCAATCATCATTTTTTTCCCATTTCTTGGGAGAACTACATTTGGCCTAAATTTTTATTGGATCATCATATCCATGGAACTATGTAGGAAACATCCACTTGCCTATCACATATGGAGACATCTCAGCCACCCCCTTCCTTTTCTTCTATTCCCCCCTCTTATTTATTTTTTTAGTTATCACCTAGTTTCTAGGGGCAATGTCCATCGTGTTATTTATACTAACATAGGGACTAACACTTGTTTATTTTTTTGTTTATCTTATTTGTTTCTTTTTTTTCTATTTTGTTTGTTTTTTGTGTTCTTATTTGTTTTTTTTCAGCAATATGGCCTTGATTCAGTCTATGTGTGTTCATTGGGTGATTCCTTGCACATTATTCTTGAATCTATCCATAATAAAATGTCTACATTGTCACCATGGTTTTTATCATTGGTACAATTCTTTTCCATTGAGTATCAGATATCAAGAGTTAGTCCTTATGCATATTTTGCCCAAGACCCCATGATGTTCTATCATGAGGCATACCATCAAATGTTACATCAAAAATCAGCTTTGATAGGTCTACAACATCAATGTAGCATCACCATCTCCTCGGCACTGACATCAACAATTATCCCAATCATATCACAAATAGAGTAATTAAGTATTGAAATAATTTCAACCTTTATTAGTTTAGATGAGTATCTCCTTACTATAAGGTTTTCCTAATTCATCTTTATCCTCTATATCAACTTATAAATCATCAACCATCAATCATGTTTTTCATAATCAGGGTATACTACTTCAGCATTATACACCGTCTCAAATGCATTCTCAATGATTATATCACTTGTTGGGGTAAATCATTATGTTATCACCAATTTTCCTTTCTTGTTTATCTATCCTAATTGGAGTAGATCCATATTCTTAATGATTATATTGCTTTTTAGGGCAAATCATTGTGTTATCATACCATGTTAGCACTATTGGGGTACAATGCTTATAACCACCTCTGGGCTAACCATTGTACACCATATCACTTGCATTTCTTCATGATTTTGACCAACTTTAGGAGAATCATTATATTATCACCCCATCATCTTCATTTGTTTGGTCTCCTCATTTCACTTATTTATTTCGAGGGACCATTTACTGACCCACTTGCCAACCACTCCCTCGAGGGGGAAGCTACAATTCAATCATTACCATTGAAGTTGTAAGTATAAAGAACCATTTTATTCTTTGAAAAAATGTTACTATGCTTATAACTTATAACATCTTCCCAAATAGGGGCAAACTATAGACATGTAAATTTGGCCACCAATCACTTCACATTAGAATATTAGACAAATTCTTACAAATCATCAAACATTTAACCTAAGAATTTATATTAGTCTCTAATTTGGCTTTATAATGTTACATTAAATTAATTTATCCTATTAAATCAATTAAACAAGGCAAATACACATAGTAAATTAATCAAAAACAAAAAAATAACCAAATGCCTAAAAAGAATTAATTGACTTGCACATCCTAATCAAAATAAATTAGCAAGTTAAATAAATTTTAAATGATAATTGAGTTCACCCATGAGCTAATAAATCAATTACTAAAAATCAAATTCAAGAGCATCTTAGAACATCCTAGAGCACACTCATTACCTTTGTGAATTGTCACTTGATGAAAATATCTAAAAGAATATTCTAAGAATATGCCAAACTTAACCAAAGTTAATAAACTCAACCGTGGTTAGATCTAACCCATTCCAAGGGATTTGAAAGCCTATAAAAGCAAGCCTAGAGCTCTTCATTTAGAAATCTCAATCAAAGTAGAGTTATAATGCAAGAATAGATTTATAAAGATAAAATCCTAGTGTTATAATGTTGAAATTGAGCCAAAGCCATCAATCCATAAATCAATCCAAGAATTCAACAATGGTGCATAGAGGAGATGATGTTAGCCACATGCCATTGATAAAGACTTATTATGCATAAACCAAGCAAGCCAACTGAATTACCATTTGGAGCTATCAAGGATTGGGTGAGGAATTTGTGTTTTTATGTTTATATGTATCATTTCCTTCCATGTTTTGTTGAGTTCTCATTTGTTTTATTCATTATGTTCCCCCCATGATCAAGCCTAAAGGATGTTAGATTGTTAGTGAGTTCATTTTTCATTTTTTTTGAGACTAACTCTATACTAACCTCCTCCTTTGAGTTAAAATCCTAGATCATAATGTTGTGTTATCTCCTTCTTCAGAGAGTTTTTACCCTTATTTTAAAGACTCTTCTTTGGCCCTTTGAAGTAGTGTAATATTTTAATTCTCATCTCCTGATGCCTTGGAATATTTTGGTGGTTATAGATCTTTTTTTTAACTTCATAAATTTTGTTCTCTCCCTCTCCAATGCACTCAACTTAATCATTTATTCTATTTTCCTCATATATTTTCTAAACACACACATACACAAACACAATTTCATGATTGAGCAAGTTGATATAACCTTTGAGACCAATCCATGTCACAATTTGTGGTAACATGTCTTAAAATGAAATATTATGTAGTTAAGATACAAGTTCTTGATCTCTAATTAGAATTTATGCCTCTAATACATCTTGGTGAAAATACATAACTTTGAGCATGTATAGATAGGAAAATTACACATGATCTAAATACCTTGATGTCCACATCCACCCAAAATCATGTTTTAACAACCATTTAGGAGAATAGAAACACTAACAATAAATATTGTCAAAGTTGAAGTGGTATTTGGATAACTCTATTTATATTATTTCACAGGTGGAAACTAACATTTCCAGCACATCTAGGGTAGTAGCTAACATCAATTACCAAGTTATTATCCTCTAATCCCCCATAGTAGAGAGACCCACCACCCATTCTATCCTCAAGAACATTATTTTTAATACAAGAAAAATTTAGTTTTAAAGCCTAACTTTAGATGTGCATAAAATTGAAAACACAAGTCATTTAGATGAGCTAGAAGAAACCTCACTTGCATGTCAAATCCCTCTCTTTTGACATCAAATTAAATCATTTCAACATTAAAAACCAAAATTTGGTACAAGTTATAGTAATGGGTCCTAAAATGAAACTTTTTTGTAGTGAAGAGACAAGTTCTTGAGCTCCAACTAACATTTATGCCTCTGGGATCTCTAGGTGAAAATATATCACTTTGAGTAAAATGGCACATTCTCCCATGACCATGACATCTAAATCTATCACCAGCACTACCTTAGTGAAACTCCAAATATGTTCTATGTCAATGGTAATGTGCATCCTAAACAACCAATAAAACATATGTGTATTCTTGAATTGTGATGTGCAATTATCTGACCAAATCTACTTTTGATTTAAATTAATGTTCTTCTTAGTCAATTGTCTATTAGAACATCTAAAAATAATAATTACACATGATATATATAATGTGATCAGTTATCATTAACATATAAATTTTATTCTCTTAATTTTTTTGAGCTTGCTCTGTAATCCGAGGTGCATGAAGAAATGTTATATGCAAGAATATGACAACCTTTATTGAGTTTTGATAATGTGACTAAACTTTCATTTTTGGTTTGAATGTGTAATTATTAGTAAATTAAACTAATTAAACCAATTGGGAGTGTGTCATTTCTTATCTTGAAATGTTCATCCAACCATCTATCCCTATGTGTGTTCCTTACATAGTCATAAATAATTTCTTCCCTGAATTTAACCATAAATTTTGAAATAGATATTTGTTTTGTAACAAGCTCACATTTTTTAGATTATTTTCCATCTTTTACTTGATGAGTCATATGTTTGATTTTTCTAAAACCAACTAAATATTTTCCAATTTCACTTTACCTCTCCTCATGGATAATTTTTTTTTAATTTTGTCAATCCATCAAAATGTTAAAACTTCCATCCAAACATGCCTTGTTATTAAAGAACTATCCATCTAGTCTTTCACAAAAAATGGTTAGAAAATTTTCCTTAGCTGATTTTGGCATAAATTTTATTCCACACTCCTGTAAAATCTTATCAATATGAAAATTACAATGTATATGTTGGAAAAAAAAACATAGTGCATTGAAAATTTAAAATGTTGCCTACAATAATAAGTGGTTATGGAATCAACCTAGTGGACCCTTCCAACCAAAGGATGGTTTAAACTCAACTTTGATGGTGCCTCGAAAGGTAATCCTAGACTAGTGGGAGGAGGGTGAATGATTAGAGACAACAATGAAAATTTGGTGATCACTTATGCTAGAAAAATGGGTGTGTAAACTAATCATGTTACAGAAGCTATGAATACCTGTTGGGGTATCAGAGCTATAGGAGACAAAGACATTCTCAAGTTAGCAATTGAAGATTATTTTTTAAACATCATAAATTATCTTTAAATGAATTCTAAGACTTCTTGGGCCATTAAAAATGAAGTTATGGTTGCAAGGATAATTCTAGCCTCTTTTCAGGAGATTAGCCTTAGCCATGTCTTTAGAGAAGGCAATAGTTGTGCAGACCTATTAGTGAACCTAGGGGTATCTTATGATTTTATGATCTAGGAACCTATGGGTCTCTAATCACCCCCTTCAACCTTCTAATTCATTTTCTTTTAGATAATTTGAGTTTGGTTTAGCTTTATTTTGATCAGGTTTGTCTGGTCTTATTTGTGTTGCATTTTTAATTAATCTAGACTCTCTTGTGTTGTCTTTTAATTCATGTTATCCACTTCTCTAGATTTGGATCTGGGGTTCCTTTTATTCCATATTATGTTGCTAGTTTTGGGTCCTATGGGGGACTTTGTTGGTCTTTATTTCCCTATTTTGAGTTTTACTTTATCCTCTTAATCCTTTTTTGTTTGTTTGTGATGCCTTCGACCCTCCTTCTTAGGAGCTCTGGATGGTTTTTGCCATGTTTTTTGGATTTGGTTTAGATTTCATATTTTGACACAACTGGTCCTTTTCTTTCTCTATTTGGTTTCAAATTTTTATTTATGGCTCATTGTTCTTCTATTGGTTCATGGCATTTTCTAGAATAGAGACCTAGGCCTCTATTTGTGCTTAGCTTGGATTTCACACTAGTAAAAGGTGTGTTTATTTTAATCTAAATAAGTGGTACATGTATAATTTATTTTTATAAAAAATGGTTTGGCTATCTCAAAATATCCAACTAATATGAATTTTAGTATATTTTTAATAAATCATAGAGTATAATTATTTTTGGGTCATATCCAAGAAATTTTTTAGATGTAGTTCACAGTTATGCGAACCAACTCTTCTTTTCACTACATCTCTTATATTGGGTGAAAATCTTGCATTATATTTCTAAAATTATATAAGTAAATATTTGAGAGCATCGGATATAGCCATGTCCTTTCATATAATTCTACTATTGAATTCCCAAACCTTAGTGGTATTAGAATCATTAAGTCATTGGCATCTTCTAATTACTTTCATTAATGATTTTTCTATTTATGTCTAGTGCTCGACTAGTTTTTAAAATTAATCATTTTTTCCATGTTTGACCACTTACTGCACAAGTTTTAATTATATGTTAGGAAATATTACAATCTTTTTGAAGTGATTTCAAGACTATATTATGATATTATTCATGTAGATTTTCATCATCCATGTTAGTTTTTCTTAGTCCAAGGGTGTACATTGTATGCTTCATCTTAATAAATTTCATCAATGAAACAAATAATTGACATTTTTAACTATCAAAATCTAATTTATCAAAGAAATTATCCCAAATTTTTTTACTAGTCTTATTGAATGGAAAACAAACATTTTATTATGCATTATTTTCAAAATAAATTCATCAACATCAACTAAGTACTTTCATTTTCTACATAAAATCCCTGGAGGTGTTGTTAATGGTGGAATTATTTGAGAGTGTGTTTCAAAATCATCATGGTCACTACTAGTTTATTCATTGTTAGTTTCATTGTTTAGTTATGGGATGGAATTTTATTCATTGTTATGAATTTTCATTAAATCATCTTCATTGATAGGGGTAAATCATCATGCATAGATTCATCATCAAAAAACTCAAAATAAAAAAATTGAATGTGGACTTACAATATAATTTGGGCTTCTAAGTAAATATTCATCATCACTATTCAATTCATTATTGTAAATTTCATCATCATATATGACATTTGGATCATTAAAAATAGTTTATGTACCTTATCTCAATAAAAATTCTTGAATTTGTACCTTTTGTCTTCTCTCAACTCTTCTAATTATTCTACTAGTTTATGCTTTAACTTCTTTCTCTTCTTTGTGTGAGCTCCATCATGACTAGACAAAGAAAAATTTGATTTATCTTGATGGTGGGGACCCAAATAATAATTTGATTCATTTTGATGGTAGGTTACTCAAATAAAATTTTGATTCCTCTTGTCTTAACCATGGAAAACATAGAATAATGTAGAGAATGTTTATGGGCTCAAAATTTTTGAAATACCCTAAAAATAAGTGTTGGACAAAGACTTGTATATTGATATAATAACACGTACGTATTATATATATTATGTCTATGTGATCATATATTTTATTGTTATGATAAATTATTATTTGACATGTTATAACAATGAACTAATTGGCTCAATATGTCAGGAAACATGAGCTAAGTTTTTCCCAAACCACATCTTAGACTTAAATTTATGTTTAACATGTTCATATTGGTCCTAATTACCTTCATCTAAATGAATTTATGTTAAAATAAGTGTTTAGGTTTTAGCATTTATATTTTTGATAAAATTTAGGGTTTATATTAAATTAGGGTTTAGGGTTTAGGGTCAACATTTTAAAAAACATGAGCTAATTTAGTCGCTTGAATCACATCCTAGACTTGTAGTTAGATTCAATAGGTTTAGATTGGCCCCAATTACCTTCATGTTTGAATTTATGATAAAATTAGGGTTTATTGAGACATAAATTAGGTTCATCAAGCTCAATTTGGTCCAAATCACATCTCTAATTACATAAATTGACTAGTTGGATCAATTCATGGTATAATTAGTGCTAATTTAGCCCCAAATCACATCTTACTCTTGTGGTTAGGTTGAAGGGGCTCAAATTGGCCTTAAATTCCTCTTTGATTGAATGAATCAACTATTTCATTCATTATATGAATAGTTCATGGCATAGTTCATTAAAATATTACTAAGTGTTTAACATAACTTTATCTTTGAGTAGTTGAAGTAAACCATTAGATAAAATACTTCATAGCTCAAACTTAAGGATTTCATGAGATGAATTTGTAAGCATAGTCTTGATATAAATACATATATAGACCAAAGTTTCACTAGGTTCTCATTTGAGTTGATCAATTTGATAAAAAATGATATTTATGCAAAAATGAGAAAATAATAACTATTAAGGATTTGATGAGACAACTTTGTAAGCATAGTCTTGAATCCAAATATATATTCAATAACAATTTCACCAGGTCCTTGTTGGAGTTAAATTTTTTGATAAAATGTGATGTTTATGGAAAAATGAGCCAATACTATCTCAACAAAATCATTAAATGATACATAGAGCTTATAAGTAAAGTATAGATCCAATTTGAGGCATAGTCCTTGAGATTTATAGGAAATAGTTTGTTTATCAATAAATTATCATGAGAAAAACTAAAGCATGAAGTAATGTAGGAATGTATGTGATATGAATGATCACATTTTCCATTGCATTAACAACAATTGGACATTAAAAAATTAGTATAAAATGGTTAATTGGGACCTCATGAGTCAATGGGTTGTGTCATATGTCATGAGAAGTAACCATATGGCTATACTTGTAAAAACCTTGGAATAAATGTTGGATTTGTAATTTCATATCTTAAATTTGTTAAGGAACCAACACATTTTGAGATGTATTAGCATGTATATGAATTGAAACATGGTTCACATTGATATGAAAGGATGAACTTTTAGTTATATTCAGACCAAATCTAGGTTCCTTAGAAAATTATGTTGAAATATTATTTCCAACTCTTATATTTTATCATAGTTTTGTTGAAATATTCTTTTCAACTCTCTTAGTTTTTCATATTTTTGTTGAAATATTCTCTTAAACACTCTTATTTTTTCATATTGTAGCAAGCATCATGCTGAAAAGTTATATGTGATTCATATTTTTTTTAATCATGGAACATATGCTCCAATAAATCTCAATAGATACTACTGAGATGGAAGACACTAATTAGAACAATATTTTTTCACAATTCTCCACTTTTCAATTACTTTTTTAGCTTTTTAATTGCCCCAAAATTGAATAGTATCTATTTCTCAATAAATTTTACTTCAACTATAATGATTCCTACCATTTTTGGCAAGGGGAACCAAACATTGACTTTCTTGGCCATGTGATTATTTTCTTGATATTTTATTATGAGTTAACAGAACATCATCAATATATGATAATGTATATTCTAACTAGGTATCATGTATAGAGGTGACTAGTTATTCATTATTGAATTTTGTACTTTGGAAAAAAATCATATATACTTATTTCTTCATTTCTCATTTTTATAGTTGGAACAAAATCAAATGTCATTTAAGGTATGAATGAATTAAAATAAGTCATTTATTATCTAGGTTTCTTGGGGTAGTTTGTTTGACATCAAAAAAAAATTGAAAGATGGGTGCATATTTTAGAGATGTGTGAGAAGAGTTGGTTTTGATTATGACTAACAAAAGTAACTTGTTAATAAAGTTTTTTTTTAATTATTATCTAATTTCAACACCAAATATCTATAATATCAATTTAATTACTTGAATAACATTGAAATAAGAGGCTAACCCATATTAAATTTATTATAGTAAATTTTATAAACAATATTTAAATAAATATAATTCTCCTATATTTATATTAAACAACAAATATAAACTACCTAAAAAATACTCAAATCTAGATTATCAATCCATAAATTATATATTTTTGTTTAACCCAATATGTTAAATTCCAAAATAATTTTTGTAAATTTATATTTTAACTTAAAAAATTATGGGATAATATGTAAATATAAATAATACACTGGTTTTTAACCTTGAAAATGCTTCCTAAGAAACTCTTACTTTTATTCTGATCTTGTCACCTATCATAAATGATCATAATTTTATAAAGTAGTGACATAAGAAAATGTAAGAAAAAGTAAATTTCCCTAGCAGGAATACAAAAATAATAGATGTTATTCAAAGTTCCCCATGAACATAAGAACCCACAAGACTTTTTGTGCCACCATCGTAACAACCTCTGGAATCTATGGGCCAAAATTAGGGCCTCCTATTTTATAGGGACAAATCTCTAATGCCCTCTCTACCATAGTTGTGGAGGCCATCGATAAAGAAAATCCAAAGTTTTTAATTAACCATAGGGAGGTGGCATTGATTCCAAAAATTTCATCCACTAGGACTTATCAGACTTAGGATTCATCAATGATGACACTAATAAGAATATTGATATCATCAAATCTATAAACAATTTCATCATTGATCATCTACCTCATTGAGAATTCTCTTGAAATCTTGTAGTTTTATTAAGTTTAATATATGGTCTCAATTATGTACACATTAGTATTTGTTGGACTTTGTGGAGGTTAAAAAAGTCTATTGATATCAATGTTTAGTGGATATTCTTGTATAACTTACAATTTTCACAAGTAATTGTATATGATATGAATATGTTCTTATGAATTATATTAGAAGAATTTTATAATGCATGGTGTTAAATATATATACTAAATTTCATTTTCATATCAATATTTTAGTTGGGTGTCTAATTTGGATGTGATAGATTTTATAATATAATGTGTTTTTTTTAGGTTTATATTTTATTGGCAAAATCAAGTTTTCATCTTCACTTGTGGCAGTATTTGTTATGGTAGGTTTGGTGTATTTATTTTCATATTCTTCTTGAGAGGGAATTTTAGTTTACCATGGATGCATTGACATATTGTGAATTGGTGATATTCTATTCATAACATCACTTTTTTATTACTCCCCTTTATTGATTAATTATATAGGTTTTATTGGGGTTGGAAATTGTTATAAAAGAAATGTTTCAACATATGGCGTGTTAGGAGAACTAGTATCTTGGTGAAATGTTTATTTCTTATGTGAGGCTATGAGATATTCTCAATATATTTGTCTTTTGATTAATTCATGATTGAAGTTTGTCTCTAGTATGAAGTCATAGTAAAATCTCTTGAGGTCACAAGAGTGTTTAAAATTGGCATGCCACTAATAACTTTATGTGGGTTTGTACCATTAGGGCAAGGGTTTATTAAGATTTATGTTATAAGTTTGAGGTATTTTAACCTTTTCATAATCTTCTCTTATGAGTAGGTTATTGGTATCTTCAATATTTGGGGAGATGTAGTCTCTGAGTTAGATGGTGTGGGAACATTATAATTTTTTTTGAAATACTATTTGCTAGACTTCTTAGATACTTGACTCGTTCCACGATGCAATATTTCATTTTAGCTTAATAAAAGGCCTTTTCTAAATCTTAGGAGAAAATAAAATGCCTTATATTTAATATTTTTTTATAAATATGTGAAAGAGTTTGAATAAAATTTACTCATTCATTTTATGGTTAAATTTGTGTGCTAAGGATTCCATATTTAAATGAAGTCATGGGAAGATTCACGAGCTAGTTTTTTCACATTAACAAATTTTCCTATGTTATTTTTAGATAGATCATGATATTATAGTTCTTTGAAAATATCATTGAATTGATTATAGCCTAAAAATTGAATTGGGTTCAAATTGGTTATACTATTATAGGGCATCTTAGGTTACATTTTTAGTGAATAAATTATTGGCTATATAATTTTTGTCTAGATGTTATTTTTTAGATATTTCGCTAAGGTTTAAGAGAAACTAATTCAATTCAGTTATAGTTTTTTTATTCACATAATTACATCAAGTCAAGATAAATTTGTGTGTGTGTGAGCGCCCTCATGAAGTTAGACCAAAGGGCACTAGATTTTTATTTAGAAAAAAAAGTCCTTAACTTTAATTTCTCTTATTCTTTTAATAATAGATTGCCTTTTTTTGTAAGGCCCTTAACTTTTATTTATCTTATTCTTTCCAAGAGACAATTATGAGCATAAGTAAAGTGAATAATATTGTTGTTTATTGATAAATAATAAAGGAGACTTATAAATATGAATTCAGTTATCTAAAATAGAGACTCAATTTAATCAATTATACATTACTTAATTAATTATCAATATTTTAATTTGACAATTAATTATTTAATATTTTTAATTAATCAATATGATCATTTTAATTAAATATATTAAATTTTATAAAATATTAAAAAAATTGTTTAAATTTATTTATAAATTTATTTATAAATATATTAATGAAAATAAAAGGATAGAAAAAGTTAACCCCAACAAAAACTCTGAAATAAATATTTATGCTAAGAATATAAACACAAGTCATAATTATAAAGCTTCATTTATTTTTAATTACTATAGAATATAAATCTATTGAGTGTTTTTATTTGAGAGAAATGTTCAAAATTTTGTTCATGCAGTCTTCATAGATAATTTCTTTGTAAACAGGCTTAAAAATCTTCACTAGTGGTTCAGGTGTAGGTTTGATAATAGTGTTAAGAGATGGACCATACATTGTTAAAGATATTCAATCTCTATTTATATTAATGGTAAAATGATGCTCTATGATTTATTATTTCCCATTACTTAGTTTAGTTTTTTTTTTTTTTTAGAATGACAAAGCAAAGTCTTATATGTTTTTGTATAATTCAATATGTTTAACACCCTATAGAAATGATTAACTTAACTATAGTACATCACCTACATTGACCATTAGAGCTTTGGGAATAGGTTTGGTTGTAACCTAATGATCTCCATGAAGGATATGTATTCCTCCCATGTCATCCTAAATCAATGTTGTTATCCATCCTGAATCTATGTGACTCCCCACACCAAGATTAGATTGAGGGTCTGAACATTTTGGATATCAATTGCATACCATGATCTCCAAATAGTACTTGAATTCTTGTTCAATATATTTTTTCTTGTAGTCTAAGACTTTATGAAATTACATAAACAATCATCTTAACTATGGTTGTAAAAATTCACACTGGCTTGCCTAGAAAGGAGAAACATAACATTTTATACCCATCAAATTAAAAAAATTCAATGAAAATTTTATTCATCATTGAATTTGAAATTTTGAAGAAATTATATTTTAGATTCATAACAATGCCCCAATAATGTGTTTACCATTCAAAAACTTCATCATTATAGTCAAGCAGTCCTAGAATAATACAGAGATAAAAGGAAGTTCGTGGACATAATGATAATAGTTTCCATGTAATTTTAGAGCCCATTTGTCACCAACCCAAGACTCCCAACTAAAACACCATGAAGCAACATACATTTTTTAGACACTTATTGGAAAATATGCATGTATCCAATATAATTAATTTAATTATTTATGTGTATTCTAAAATTCTCATCAGATAAACATATAAGTTTGATTGATCTAACACTATGAAAACTTACCTAAAAGTAGGAGGATTTTGAAGCCAGAGAGAAATTACATTGTTGAGTGGATGACAAGAGTAACAAATGAAGTCTCTCCATTTTAGTTTTTTATCCTTCTTCAAGTTAAATTTGGATGCATATCAAAATTTAGAAGATGTTTCTAAAATAAAATGCTTCATTTAATCTTATTTTGCTAATGCAAACAAGTCTCGTTCTACCTCCATTATTTTATTTCATTGAGAATGGATAAATTCTATAATTCACCACCTATAATCATACCAAAACATCCATCTAAATACTAAATTCCAACATCAAATTCATATTACTCAAATCTAATATCTAAAATAGAGAAAGGGTTTGATGACTTGCTTGAAACTAATCCCATTCTTGACAAGCTCTACCAATGGCCTCCACAAATTTAAAAATAGTCATTCCACCCTCATACTTGTTACTACTACTGCTACTACTCATGAACACTCCCATATCCATCACTCAGCCTTTGCCCCTACTCCTACCCTACCAATATTGATTTTTACTTATCTTAATGGCTTGCTTGGTCAACCTGCCAACATTCATTTCATTTAAAATTTAATATTGTTGCCTGTTAGGGGATCATTTTGTCCATGTCGGATATGTCTGTGTTTTGTCCATGTAGGATGATTCAGGATGAGGAGTTAACAATGAATGGCTATCTGTAACTTTTTGACTCTATGTGAGGATGGTGAGGCCAAGGTGACATGCCATCACGTACTAAGTTTATGCATGTTAGTTAAGCTCAGGATTCATTTTCTACAATGAATGAATTATTGTTATGAAAAAAATTTAGTATATTTATATTACTCTCTCTTCATCTAAATAAGTTTTCATGGTTATCTTCTCTTATTCACTATCTTCAGCCTAAACTACTCAAACTTTCATTTAATCTTTTATTTTATTTTATTTATCAGATGTAATACCTAAACTAAACCTTAAACTAGGACCTAAACACTATCTAATTTTAATATCTGATAGCTTCTAAAAATTTTAAATAAACTTATATTGTTAAGCATATTTCAAATGATGATGACTTTGGCATAAAAACTTTGGGTCATAGTTTTGAAAAAAATATATTAATTGGATACAATATGTGTTTTTATAACATTGAGCTTAATTTATAGTGGATATTCACTTAACTCTTTATTTTTTAGTGTTCAAAAAATTAAAGATTTCATATTCTTAAAAAATTTACTTGGTAAGAAAGGGGAACTTCTTGAATTAAAGGAATTTAAAAAAATTGAAATAAAAGGAAAAATAATCCTTAAACCTTTCTCAAATGAGAAGAAAGATTAAGATCAGTCAATTAATAATTATTTTGTAATTTTAGGTACCAAACCTAATGATGAAGTGACTTCATCAAAATTATAGATAAACATCAAAAAAGACACTAAAGATTTTGGGGTAATAACTACTTCCATTTCAATAAAAGAGCTATTGAATATACTTCACGAAATGAGAAAGAAGATATGAATAAGATATATTAGCTTCATTATTTGGTACTATAATTCAAAGGGGGACTATCCCATTAAGAATAAGCCTACCTTGTTTTCTTTGAAAAGGAATTGAGGTTTTTTAATGTGTTTTTGTTGTTGTTCTTGGTTCCAATGTTTCATTTACATTTTATTATTTTGTCTTAGTTGTTTTGAGTTCATATTTTTCTTTGGAAAAAAGCATAAACTAAATACTAACCAACTGTCTTATTACATAAGATTTTGTAAATTATTAAGGATAGTCTTATTAAAAAATTATAATAATAAAATTTGTATTAAAATTTATTGTGCTTTATATTGTCTATAATATAAAATAATAAAAAGGTTTGAGTCAGAGTTAACCATTTATCAATTAAAAAATAATATAATTTGAAATCTGAAACATTGTCGAGAATATTAGGGTTAGATTATTCAATTTTTTTTTCTTTCTAATTATCATTACAAAGTTTGGGTGATTGCCTCAATTCTATATTCTATTAATGCATAGAAAAGCTTGTCAAGATAAACATGAATATATTTAGTTAAGCTCATAATCATTTAAATTTTATTATCCTTGATAGATTCATTTATTTTTATATGGGCAAGCTAAAAACCTATAAACTAGATCTCCACCATTTTGGGGGTGCCATTTTTAGATATATATAAACTATAAAGAAGAGGTTAGAGTGGAAGGAGGAGATAAGGAATTTTGTGAAATAAAGCTGGAAGGGGTCGAGTAGAGTTTTTAAGGCAAATTCGATACCAAAGGTTAAAATCCTTGAATAGGAAAGAATAAATTATCTCTCTTTAATCTTTTTTTAAAATCATTTCATTGTTATTCGTTGGAGTTGACATTTTATTTTAGCATAGGAATGTACATTGGTGCTATTATAAATTCCTAATCTGACTAGGGTATATCCCCATTTTTTACCCTTGGAATAGATAAGATGTTTCAATAGGAATTGACTTTTAGAAATTCTATGATTTACATCGTAGTTTAGCATTGTTGATTTATGTTCATAATTATTTTATATTATTGTGGCACAATATTAAGTTTACTATGGATTATAATTATTTTTTATAGATTCAATAATATTAAGTGTCAAGAATTTAGAAAAAAATAATTCATTAAGAATTAAATAGAATATCCAATTTCATTATCATTAAAAATCCAAATGAGTTATGGCATTATTGGTGAAACTATTGATTTAGGTAGGTGGTCATTGCACAACCATTAGTTTATGTAGGAATCAGTTTCAAAATTATTGGTTTGATTAAACTTTCAGTTCCACTGACAACAACTAGAAAGGTCCCTTATAAAAAAAACAATGTCTCTTCAATTTATCAGATGGTTGAAAGGCCTTTTTCTCACAAAATGATACTTATAAGGGTTAAAATAAAAATTACATAGATGTAGGAAGGAATTGGTGAACAAATAAACTATTTAAATGTTTGTAGGAAGGATTTGAGAGATGAAATAGTGAGGAAAGCTTTGTGAGCATTGTTTTTTTTAGGATTTACTTGTTATACATCTCATTGCATTTTTTTTATTGGTAAATAAGAGATAGAAATTAAAGTTATTACCTATTCCAATCAATTAGGGTTTTCTAGGTTTTGTTTATCTCCATTATTGTGATTATGTTTAAGTGTATTTGCATTTATATTCAATTATTACATATTATTATCTTCTAGCATAAATAATATACACTAATTCTAAATAATTTTATTCATAAATTTGTCATTTTAGAGTAAATTTAGAGAATAATAGTAGGTTGTGATTTATAAATTATATAAACTTAGTGACTAGAGAGATTATATATCATTTCTATATTAGATAAGTTTAATATTTGGGTTATTAAGGAAATTGTATTCTAATTTGTATGATAGTGAAAATATCTCAAGGAGGAAATTTTTTGCCTTATGATTCATAAATATCTATAATAAATTGGAATGGACAAGTGAGAGAAATGGATCACAAAGGTGAAAAAAGTATTTATGGTAGAGTAACTTCATTGGAATCATGCATAAGAAACATGATGAAATTTGAAGACATTGTCACTAGAAAACAAAGGCTCAAAGCAAGGAATCAAAAGTCCACATATGTTATTTTTCATTGTATAGTCAAGAATATTAGCATTGAAGAGCTCAATGAAGATTAAAATAAGAAAGTGGAGTTGTATTTTAGTGTACATAAAGTAAATAAGTTAAAAAGGATTACCTTTGCATGTTTCAACATGGAAGCTCATGCTCTAGTTTTGTGGGAAACCCATAAAACAACTTATAAAAGGAAGAAAAATTAAATTGTATATAAATTGAATTATTTTAAACATTTATTATGTAATTATTTTTACCTAATATGGCATATAATTGATAAAATATTGATTTTTATTATTATAAACAAGAATAGGGTCAAAATGCACATGAGTATCCCATAAAGTTTCATGATAAGTCATGCTCATAGGATTAGAATTGGAATATTCAGATAATTTGACTAAATAAGTGGGTGGTCTCCATACTCCGTTGAGGAAATAAGTAATCTCAAGTAAGCCTCAAGATATTGATGAATCAAGATTGTAATATTACTACATCGAGGAAGAAAATCAATAAGGATAGGGTGAATCCTTGAAGAAATATCAGTCCACAAATCAAGTCAATAAAAAGAAAACCCACCCTTACAAGGCCTTCAAGAAAGGTAAAAGGAATGCCATATTTTTTTAATTTATAAAGATACTAAGAACCATTGTAATAATTGTGTTAAAGATGCTCATACTAATGATATTTATTAAAATTTGCATCTAGATAAGTGTTAAACCCAAAATTTGAATTCATTATTTTTTTTAAATTTTGGTTCCCACATGGAGAAATCAAAAGTTTGGCAGTAGGTAAGCTAGGCCTTATAGACATACTAAGTCATATACATGCTTCACTTGAGGAAATTTCATTTTTGAGAAACTAGAGAAATAGTATACCATTCACACTTGAAGTGCATAGTAGGTGTAATTCTTTTGATTTGTCATGTTTTTCACATCCATACTTCATTTTAGTTCACATTTGATGAATTAAATGATATTGTTCCAATGAAAATCTTTATCCATAGGATCAAAGTACAAAATCATATAATTTTCATACCAAAGATTTGTAAATTTGGAGGTGGGTTGGTTGGGCTTCTTGGACCCACTGGATGCTCTAGGTACAACAAGCACACTATGTGTGTTAGATGTAAATACTCCATTTAATCATGTATTTCACATCCACACTTCATTTTTATTCTAATTTGATCTATTGTAAAGATATTGTCTCAAGGATAATCTTTTTTTCACATATTATAGGCCTCTACTTCATAGATTTTGTGTAAAATCCAACAAGAGAAATTAAGTATCATTCACACAAGTGCGTACTAGGTGCAATTATTCTATTTTTTCATATGTTTCAAATCTAGACTTTATTTTTTTTCTCATTTGATACATTGGAAATATATTTTCCATAGGAACATTATATCCATATGATCAAAGTCTTAAAATTCTTATGTTTTTCATATCAGAGATCTGAAACTTTAGAGGCGGGTCAATTGTGACTCCTAAATGCAATAGACACACTAGGTATAATAGGTACACTAGGCATACCATGCAAAAATATTTTATTTTATCATATCTTTCATATCCAAAATTAATTTTAGTTCTTATCTAATGTGTTATAAATATAGTGTCCTAAGGGACATCGCTATTCAAAGGATCAAAGCCCCAAAATTCATAGATTTTCCATAAAATCCAATTGGAAGGTATATATATCTGGAGGTGGGTCAACTAAGCATCATGGGCATGTTAGACATACTAAGTTTGGTTGGACTAGCATCATATACACACCAGACATGTTGAGCCAGGTTAGATCCTCCCCATGGATGCATCAAACATGTTAAGTCAAGTCGACCAAGCCTCTTGGATGCATAAAATGAATTGAGATGGGTTGGTCTAACCTCATAGGTGTGCCAGATGTGTTAGGTATGAGAGATACACTCGCATGCAAAAATTTAAAGGAAAAAATACAAATTCTTATTTTAGCCATATATTTTACATGCAAATTATGTTTTGGTTGTCATTGAAAGTGTTGGAAAGGTCTTGAAGCAAACAATCCAATGACATGAAATATTTGATCCTTACAAAATCTTTGTATGGGTTCAATTATTTGATTTTAGTCAAATTTCCCTTTTTAGCACCTAATTTCATATGTTAGTGTGTGGAATAAACTGTTTATATACTTTATTGATCAATGAATAAGGTGTAGTAGGCCTTCTTGGTGCTTTATTGAAATGTATTATATTTTTTAATATTTATGTCTCTTTATTAAAAAGTGAAATATAAATGTAAAATAGAATAGGATAAAAATGACAATACAAAAGATTAAAAATGAAAATATGAAAGGTCTTTTCCATCATACTATGTGTTATAAATAGGATATATGGTAATTATAAAGGGGTTCTTATTTATTTCATCTCTTGGGGAAGGGTTAGCTACAACTTTGTGTGTTTCATGTAATTTTACATATTTGTTAATGGAGTAGAAGTAAAATGATTAAAACATTCTTTGAATTTTTGGGGTTTAATACTATTTATCTATGAAATTTACATTTTTGCTCATATACAGAGAAACCATTGAAATTTTCACTTTTCTTGGTTGTGTGAAATTCATGATGTTTTCAAACTTTGTGTTGAAGACCCTGTGTATGGATTTTGTACCAAGTATACCCAATGTAAGTTTTGAGGATACTTTTTGCTTCTAAGCAAATCATTTTGTTCCCATATATCTATTTTTCCTAATTCTATTTTCATGTAAACGGAATATTTTTTAGCCACTTCACTTAAATCCAAGTTATTCCAGTGGTCCTTGAGTTTATTTTTATGTGAGTCTCTCAACTTCACCTTCATTATCCTACATTCTTCTCCCATTTTCATCTCCCACCATTTCTCAAATTTATTTCCCTTTTTTTCATTTGGGTTAAAAGTACACAAAAAATTATAATCGTATGAGATAATTGAACCTCTTAATCACATAGGATAAAATAATGAAGCACATTTAGATTCTAGATCTTTACACCTAATAATGAATCCATAATTGATTTACACAAAATGCAAGAAATAAACAACAATTTTTGTAATTTGGTCATAGACATTCACATTGGTTGGCTCAAATAAAACATGAGCCAACCAATGTGAAAATTCTCATGCGTTGTTATAACTGAGTTGAGGATTTGTCTGCCAGGAATGAAACCATTTTGCTGCTCAGCAATGATTGAGGGGATCACAAGGATTAGTCTGGTCGTTAGTACTTTGTAAATGATTTTATAGAGGGAGTTGCATAGACTAATCAACCTGAACTGATCAGGGCTATCTGCACCTGCTTTCTTCGGGATAAGGCAAAGAAAAGTGGCATTTATTTCCTTCAGCATCTGTTTAGCTCCAAAAAACTCCACCGCATTACTGACATCCTCTCCTATAAATTTCCAAAACTTTTGAAAAAAGAACATGGGGAAACCATCTGGTCCCGAAGCTTTTTCTCCTCCAAGAGATCTTACAGCTTTAAAAATTTCCTCCTCCTTAGGTATAGAACATAACATATTATTCTGCTCCTTCGTGATCAATGGGGGAATCACACGAAGAATATCAGCCTGACTTTTCAAGTCAATGTTTCTATCAGCCTTCATCAGGGAAGAAAAAAATGAAATCATTTCCTCCTTAATTTCCTTATCCTCTGTTATCTTTTGAGCTCCTTTTTTTAGATGATGAATATGTGTTTTCGCTCTGTGTTTCAAAGTAGAGAGGTGGAAGAACTTTGTATTTTTATCTCCATCTTTCAACCATTGCACCCTTGATCTTTGTCTCCAATAAATTTCCTCCTTGGTTATTATGTCTTGATACTGTGCCAAATGTTCGCTTTCTTCTCTTTGGGATTCTGAAGTATATCCATTTTTCTAAATTTTTTCCTGTATTCTTCTAATATTCTCCTTTATGATCTTCTTTTCCATGAAAATATTTCCAAAACAGTCCTTGTTCCATTTATTAACTTTCTTTTTAACATTTTTGAGTTTGGAAACAACTTGAAAGAGAGCTGATCCCTCTATAGATATATTCCACCACTCTTTTATTTTGTCTTCAAACTGTGGATGCTGCAGCCACATCTTTTCAAATCTGAAAGGATGATTCTTTTTTTGGTTTAGTTTGCCCGCTAAGAATATTAAAGGGAAGTGATCTGAGCCTATTCTATGGCATGCTTCCAACTTGCAATTATAGTCTTTTATCCAGTTTGGGGATATGAGAGCCCTGTCAAGCCTGGCCTGTATGCATTCCTTGTTCAGTCTCTTATTGCTCCAGGTGTACTGAATTCCTTGCAACTCCATATCCATTAAGCCTTCTTTGCTGATATACTCCATAAGGTCAATTCTCCCTTCCATTTGAATTGTATTACCACCCATTTTCTCATAATCATATAAAGGGACATTAAAGTCTCCCATTACAATCCAACGCCCACAATAATCTTTCCTTCTGAGCTTTGAGAGATTTTCCCATACCTTTTTCCTTTCATTCCTGATATTAGGGGCATAAATATTAACAACATACCAACTATCCTTTTACATACCAGTAGAAGTCACACCATTATTTCTTAAATAGAATTAGATAGTTATAGATGGTGGATGATGGGATATAAAAACACATCAATTATTCATTTGAGGATTTCACCAATGATCTAAAGTTATCAAAAGGTGATATTATTTTTGAGGTCCTAAACCAAGATAAGTTAGAGCCTGATTGGATAGAAGAGATACTTTTATTTACCAAGGATGAAAATGAAGCATGTGAAATAGATCAGGAATTATCATATGACTTCATCAAGAGGTCAAGAATATGGGACCAACATGTTTCTGATGGGAGTCTAGATGAACATCATTTAGTTGACTAGGATGAAGAAGCCTTTTGGGATGACTTGGAAGATTTTTATATGAAGATTGGTAGTCCATGTCTACCTCAAAAATAACTCCATGAAGACATTAGTCTAAGGATATTAACTGAGCTACCATTATTAAGTGAAGATGATACAATCCACTATTTATTTATGGTTGAAGTAGAAATAACACTCCTACTATAAAGTAGAAGTATTTGGGAAGAAGATGATTGGGTCTTAGATTCATATCTTCATTCCATGCATCAAAGAATGTTGATAGGAAACCAAGCCACATTACTTAAGAGACACAAGCATACAAATTATCCTATCCACAAGAAGAGGCCATTGAATGGAATTTATTACACTTCAAAGTTCTATAGTAGACTAAATAATTTTCCATTTGATCTTGGAGGTAAGTAAATTATGGGGTTAGTGTAGGGCTTAGTTTGGTTTCTTTCTTGTTTTTTGTTTCTTATTTTTTTCCTTCATGTCCCTTATTTATATATAGTTCCTATTTATATTTGTTTATTTTCTCTTATTGTATTCCTTACTTTTAAATAAGTACTTTTAGACAATTCTTAGCTTAAGTTTTTTCTAGTTGCTCAAGAAACTTCACTGTTCATAAATGCAGGTATGACTTCTCAACCTTGGTTGATCATGGATTGTTGAAATAGGATCTTGATGTTTTAGTTTAGAGAAACTAGAAAATACTGATGGTTGGGTTAAATATTCCTTTATATTTTAAACATTGATCTAATCTAAGCTTAATTTTAAGAATAATTACACATGCAGTATGAAAAATTAAACTATTATGACACAACCATGCTTACAATTAGAAAACATTAATTCCTTAGGATAAAGTATACATCTAAGTATGATTGTCTAAAAATCAAACACTTGACCAAATACATAAACTAGGATACCCTAGTTCTGAACCTTTGCTAGAAATTAAAAAATTATCTAAAAAATACAAAAATAAGAGCTTATTACAAAACAAAAATCTTTCTAAATAGAGGTGATTCTGGTAATCTCCACTGAGGTTATGGATTCCCTATTGGTAGTGGAACAAGGCCTTGAGTGGATCCAAATGCATCTCTATCAGGGATATGGATGCCTAGTTAGAAATAAAGTAATACCCAAGCCTTCCCTGAGCTAATCATGGTCTTTAATGAATATCCAAACATGCTAAAATTCAATGTTAATGATTAAATCCATGAACTTGGAATTTATTATTTAAATCCTATGGTAAAAAATCAGTGGAATCAAAGCATATACATACAACATGAATAAGTTTTGATGTTTGATCCTAATTCTGCATCTGTAAGGTTTATTCTAACTAAGAACTGATCTTAATAATGTTGCCTGATCAAATGGAATAAGTAGCTCAGTTATTGATCTAAACCAAAGTCTATGAATTCTAATATATTTCTATAACATAGACTAAACCTAAGTTTTTACCCTAAGGTTTAATTATATTTATACAGTAAAACCTTAAGCTAAGATCTTATGTTACAACCTTAATTATTTTTAGGGTCCTTTTGTTTTTATGTTCCTAGCTTAGGCTAAACTTTATGCTATGGCTTTTATTATTTGAATGGGGTCCCTTTTACATGATAAAAACTTATATTAAAAACCTTAGAATAAATTATTCATATGTATTAATATGAATAAAACATTGGTCCAAAGCTTAATGTATTTCTTGAGCTTATGTAATTAATTTTTATGCTTGTAGGAACCAATCACATTCAACCCTATAGATTAAAACCTATGGCTCACAGTTGCTCACAGATCAATATCTAAAGGAGCAAGGTTAATGTTGAAAAATCAAGGCATGGTCCCCATATTAAAGCCTAAACAAGTTCCATATTATCAATGATATGTATTACAATATACACATCTAATCAATGGAGTTTAACAAACCAAGACTTCAATAGAGTTATATTAAAGCTCAATCACTTTTCATAAATCAATGACATGAATTTATTCTTGCAATTGAGATCTAATGGTGTGAGGCAATTCAAAACTTTTCAATGAAGATCCAAGTTAATGTGGGGCTACCACATGCAAAAAACACATTAATTGACTCAACTAATAGGGTACAAAGCTTAGAAGGCCCACAGGACTACCAAGTGGCACAACCTTAGGGAAAAATACATATTGTGGCTAAGGACATTCAAATATCAATATTTATATCAATGAGTATCATTGATCTGTGCAAAATAATTTGGTGGTGTGAGATGAAAGCAAATTTTCAAAGGGAAATGCTTATGTTTTTTTTAAAATTAAGGAGTAATTTGCCACAAAAATGCCACATAGGTACCAGGACAATGCCATATAAACAAATAAGAAACATGAAATGAATATATAGTGGACCCATGCTAAGTAAAATACAAATGCTCTTGCCATTTTATCACTATGAAATCTTTAGGTAATCCCTAGCTAGACCCTATATTATTCATAATCAAGTATAAAGAGATGAATTGTTGCCTAGATGAAGATGATTTGACCCATAATTAACCAATGGGTCGCAAATTTAGATGAAATAAGAATGTTTTTTTTGTAACTAGCATTGTATATTTTAAAAGAGGATATTATTTTTATATATACATTTATAATTTGTAAGAGCATGTTGTCTATAAGTCAATCCATTAGAAAAAATTAGTTGTTTCAAAATAGAAAAAAAAGGACACCTATCCTATACACTTGTACAAATGTAATTGGATGAGACTAACATGCTAACATGTATTTTATAAAATGAGAATTATCAATTGTCAAAAAAAATGAGGGAGTTTTTAGAACCAAATTACTTTGTAAACTTTGAACAATTAATAGAAGTAAGGAATTATGCAAAGTCTATCTGTATTTACTTGTGTAAAGTGATATATGGTTTATCTCTTAGTTTTCTAGTTTCAATTTCAGATTTAAATGGTTCCTATGGATTTGGGATTTGTATCTTGAATGCAAAGTTTCTAATTTGTGCCAATGCTAGATTAGTTGAAAGTTATTAGGCTTAATTCATTTTATGTACTTCTTTTTTATTCAGGCTAATGTTGTTTGCTTGTATGAGTGAATCTTTAAAGTGATTTTGGTTCTTATTTGCATCATTTCATACCTTAACAAAAATATTTCTTGATGTATGTTATGATTTGGGCTTAAGCTATTTCACTTCATACATTATTTAAATGCATGTTTAGATGATATTTGAACATTGTCATAATGTCTATAACAAAGACCAACAACATCCTTCTTTTCTTCCCTACCCTTCCTTTCGCTTCTTTTTTTAATTGGATCACCTTAGTTTATTTTTCATTGTAAATATCCATCTTAGATTAGTTCTTGGATCATAATTCACTATTCTTAGCATAGATGCTTCATACTTTGCATAGATCTACTATTTGGCCATGGTGGCTCCCAACCACCAAATTCTATAAATATTGTGAAATAGTCACTTGTTATGCCTCTATTCCATCAAAGATAATAAGATTGTCACAACCTACAACTCATACACTAAATTATTAGGAATAATAAAATGATAAGTGTTTCTTAAACACATTAGGCACCTTTGGTACACATTTAGGCATCAAAATTATCCCACTAACCCCATTTCCTAAGGTATGATGAGAGTAACTTCCCTGGAGATATGCTCCTCTCAGATGCACCACAAATTAAATCGGTAAAATTGGCTTCATATGGTATAAACAAGGGATCCTAGGTGTTTTTGATATACCATGTAATATGTAGAGACTATTTTTTTTTGTTTAATAGCATATAATGCCTATGATTATTAGGGTAAAACCCTCATGCCATAATCTATTTAAATATAAAACCATAACTCCCTTTACGATAATCACTAAGTAGTTTGAAAATTTCTACAATATAATTTCTAAAATAAGCATAAATAAATATTTTTTTTGTGTAAGGAACCTAGTATTTTTATTTATTTTTTAATAAAAAATTCATCTGAAACCTTAGACCACAAAAAAAAAAAAAAAATCCAAAATTATTTTTCTTAAAATACCATGTTTACTAGAATGTTTCATCTAATTTAATTTGTATGAATCCAATATAATATAGTACTAAACTATTTAAATGGAAATAATGGAATATAAAAATATAGCATTAATATATAATATGTTACAAAATTTAAGATTTATTAAAAATAATAAGGCCTATGAATGTGCAAACCTCCAAAAAATATATGTAATTATGACTATGTAGGCTGAGAATGCATGATAATAATTTACAAGGACATGTGTAATATGTCATGATTAAATGGAATAACTGATTTTGTGTTGGGACAAGTCTGAAGGAGTATATAATTACACTATAGACTTATCTAATGACTATAGTTGCATCCTAGTTTATTGTGTTCTTAATTTTTTGTTCTAGGTATGTGAGATAATCTATGATGTTTTCCTAATTAAATATGTGCACTAATTTGATGTAAAAAAGACCTAAAAAAATAAACCATTGTTCCTACATAATATGTAAGATAGGGATAAAATGCAAATAGGTAAAATAGTGTTATGGGAATATCTAATTTATCCTAAAAAATATTGTATAACTCGAGTGTTGCCTACATAGCCAAATGGACCTCATGTTGATGTAGTTCTCCCTCCTAGGGTGATTATGTGATATGTGATTATGCTGATACATAACTATAGCTAGAAAATTAATTGAAAATCCTAATAATAGATTCCCTTGACTTGAAATAAAAATATTTAGACTTGTTGTATGTCTACTATAATTCATCATAATTTAAATCAAAATAAATAACACTCTTCTTATGTAATGATTTTTAAATCAACTTATTAGAGGGGTTAAAGTGAATCCTTGATGTGATTTAATAAGGGAATATTTGGAATATTTTCATGAACTAATTTTACAAGTTTCATGGGAGAGCCATTTTGAAATGTCTCAATTTTGAAAAGTAATTGTCAGAGCATAAGGGATAAGGTTGAGGTGTAGACCTACTCGACCTAGCATAGACTTATCTTAGAAGATTAGAGACTATAGGGACATGCCTGACATAAACATGTGTATTGAATATGGATAAAATTGGCTAAAATATAAATGATTATATGATATTTTTTAGTTTTTTAAATACAATGAATGTTTTTTAATATTTTGTGAGTTATTAAAATGACAAATAGACCAAGCATGGTAAGGATATCAAGATTAAACATTGTCAAAGACTTAATGATTAGTTTTACATGTATACCCTTGGATAACCTTATTGTTATGTGGAAATCTATGGAATGGATGAGATCCTCTTTTTATAGAGCCATATTTAATAAATTATATTTTGAGAAATCTTATGATAGGATTAAGTGGACTTTTATTCTTAACATGTTTTAAGATATTGGATTTGGCTAATTATTTATTTCAAATATGAAAAAACTTTTATCATATACCTTTCCTTGTGTCATTATAAATGGCCTCAAGTTTGATAGTTTTTTCCTCTTTGAATCCATATGACAAGGTTATCCTCTTGCACTATCCTTATATGTTTTATTTGCTAAATCACTTGGATATATTTTGGTACATAGATCTAAGTGAAATCTCATTAGGGGCATTATAATTTTAGATAGATCATCTAAAATCATCTATTATTTTTTCTTATGATACTTTAATTACTCTTTAATAACAATAAAAATAATTTAAATATGCTATGCATTAGCTATACATTTTTTACTAAGCTTATGGATCTAGCTTATAGTGAAATAAAACCCAATGCTTTAGACAAAGTATGTTCCTATGCAAAATTGGTTAGACCATTATAAATTGAAATGGATTCATAGAGGTAAAAAAATCAATTTCATAGTAACTACCATTTCCTTTGATAGATTCTCTGTGGATTTGTGGAAACATATCATGAATAGAGTTAAGAAAAAGGTCAAGTACTAGGTCATCAAACTGCTATATTTATCAAGGAAATTCCAAGTGTACTAAGATTCTAGATACTAATCATGTCTTATACTCATTATATTGGGATCTTCTAAATATTCCTATGAAAAATTTCCCAAGATCCTCAAAAACTTTCTCTTGTCTAATGTCAAACAAACTTGGGGGTTCCAAAGAGTTGATAGGGACATTTGTTATCTTCTTCATGAATAAGAGGTATGAAGATCATTGATATTTATATGAATAACATTTACCTATGTGTAAATTTTTTTTCAAAGCTTTTAAAGGGAATTAATCTGGAAAAATTCTCTTATGTCACTATATCTCTTCTAGATTTCCTTATGGTAGGTCTAATTGGAAAACAATTTGTTTTCACACTATTAATGACTCATATTCATGTTAAAATTGAAGGATCATTTTTTATTAAAAATATTACGTAAGTTTTTTAAATTATTAATAATCATTTAAAATTGTTTAGTAATGGATTTCATAGTGGTATTTCATTCTATGACCATAATATATGGTGTCCTTCTGTCATGATCGATACTAATCTCCTTGTTAAATTGCATGGTGTGAAAGATTTAAAATATTTAAATAAAATAATTAAAGCTATAAATTATTTTATTTATACTCACTACGATAATTATTATCCATTGTTAAAATAGACATTCAATTTAAATAATTCTACATTTCTAGTTGTTCTTTGGATTCAAGATTTAATACTAGATATTATGATCCACATATTGGGTTTGAAACCTTCACATTTTTGGTGGAAAGATTGGAGGTGGAAATGTGATATTCATTTTAAGAACTAATCTATAGGCCTCTTTGATCAATAATGATCCCATTCTCTTCCACTCTCGATAAGATTAATAGGTGTTGGAGTATTAATTCCTTTTTTAGGACTTGTCTTGCTCATCTCAACTGAATTTGGAATGCTAAGATTAAACCCAAGATTTTTCATTTTATTTGGTGTCTATTTTATCAATGCCTTATAATTAGAGATAATAGTTATCATCTTATAGTGGATCAACCCAAGTTCTTTGCCTATACCACACTTGAGTCCTTCAAGCATATCTTCTAGACATGTCCCAAAATCTCACTCTACTTGAAAATTGGTAGATAATCTCTTTAAACATTATAATCCTAAGCCTTTCTCATGGTGTTTATACCTCCTTAGGCATTTGAATACATGGTTAGAATCTATAGATTTTTATGGAGTTTATTTAAATATATTATTATATTTCAATTATGGAAATCTATAAATTTTAATTTATTTAAAAATAAAGAAACATATTTTTATTTATCTATTAATCTTAAATTGTGTGATATCTTAGCCTTTATGTAGATTCAATCTGAATAAAAAAAGTGACCATGAAACTCAGGGATTTTTAGGAGATAAACTATGGGATCACTCCATCTACAATGAGATATTTTCCCTATATCATCCACCATAGGGATCACCACCATCAGTGTGTAGATGCTAATGGATTAATTATTTTATCCATAGCCATTTCACCCCTCCTCTTCTTGGGAGAATGGATTCCATTATCTTCAGAAGGGAAATCCACCATGGGTATTTCTTAATGGGGTTCACTTACTAGTTTTAATCCGATTAGTAGTGTGGTATAGTCTCCTACTAGGTGGGGTATTAATGTATCCTTAGCTCATCCAAAACCCATGAATGGATGGGTGGATCCTAATCCTCCCTCAACTAAGCATTCATGTTGGAGTGATCAAACACCTAAGGATGATCCTCCACCTCCTTATTTTAGTGTGGTTGCCTATGATTAATTTCATATTGTTACTTTTATATTTTATTTGGTGTTATCCTATTTTCCATGTTTTATTGGGATTTCTATTTGGTCTGGTCTTCTTTGAGATAGTTTTTCCTCTAGTAGGGAGTCTGAGCCATGAATACCAACCAAATTATTTAATTTTTAACTTATTTTAAATTTATATTATTAGTAATAATAGTTATAGTGAACTATTCCAATAGTAAATAAATGCATAAAAAACACAAATGGAATAATTTTTTTCACAATGTAAAGAGACATGAAAAAAGGGTAAAAATTAATAAATAATTTGGTACAATGCAAAATTAATGGAATATAATATTGATAATTATATTGGATGTATATTAAACATGAATCAATGGATATCCCATCCTTTACATGATCTAATTTAAATCTTGAATAAGCACACACTTCAATAATAAAAATGTGAACGCAAATTGTGTATAATTAATCATCAACATGGTGGAATGATCACTTTTATTATCTCATATGGTTATCCTAGAAATAGGGAGAGAAAAAATGATAAATGTTTTATATTATTTTCATGTTGGATGATAGTATAATAAATTATATGATATGGTAAACACTTAAAAGGAATTTATAGAAATTAAGAATAAAATAATATAGATGTATAAGATATTTATTTTTAGAAACTTAAGTTTAGCACAAGACTCTTATTTCAACATTTTTATTATGATTTTGTTATATATGGTATATTTTCACATATTACTATGTTTTTTGATCCATTTCTACCTACTTGGGTCCCCATTTAGACATTGAACCTAAAAATCTTAGTCTTACACTTATCATAAAATACGTGTTAGAATTCTTAGACTAAATATCACTTGTTAGTCCTAGAAAATAGAGCCCATGTCATTTTATAAATTATTCCTTTACTCTTTCTAAGTATTCCAAGGTTAGATATGAACTTTACATGTGTATGTCCCTTTTAATCTTTTGGGACCTTCTACACATTGTATTTGATTCTATGTCTTTAGCCTTGCCCCTAGTCATTTATAAACTCCACTAACATGCATAACTTGTCCTATATATATAAGGTCATGTCAAGCCATTTAAAAGAAATAAAATTAGTAAAACACATAAATATAAATTATAAAGGTCAAGTATAGAACCAATCATCAAATATCATTCTTCTTACTTAAAGTTGAGCTTAATTAGGTCAGTTTTTTATGAGTTATATAAAATTTATAAAAGAACATTGAAATAATGAAATAGTGAATGTGTAAATGTAACAATATTTATTTAATAGCAATCCATAATATAATGCAAGATTAAGGAACAATGTTTCCTTGAATTTAAAATAAACCATAAAGTGGAGGTGAGATATTTGACAAGTGGGAAAACTATCAAAAAAAGAAAAACCTCAAAATCTATTAAAAGTCTTGTAACAATGAATCTCCAAGTACATAACAAGCAAAATTTTAGAGAGAGAGAGAGAGAGAGAGAGAGAGAGAGAGAGAGAGAGAGAGAGAGAGAGAGAATGTACTTAAATCAAATTATAATCAAAATTATATAAGAGAAAGATCAAAATCAAGAAATTAAAATATGAATAACATGAGAAAAGATCTCATTAAATAGAGATAGAGAGAATAAGGAGTTATATGTGCAAGCTCCACCATGTGTGCCAAGTGTACCTAATCCTCTTAAAATTAAGGACAATATGTATGACATGTGAGGGAGAGGAGTTACATGCAAGTAACTCCAAAGCCTACAATTAGACAAGAGATGCAAGTGCCACCTCATAAATTCAAGATAAATTCATATATAAATATTATAAATGCACATATAAACTGGACTTAGGATAAACCTAAAATTATTAATAAGTACCTTAATATTAGTTCTATAACACTCCATTTTAAGCTTAATTTAGGCTTATAAAAGTATATAAAACCATTTAAAATCAAGGGGTTTTAAATTATATTAATATCTCTTTTTATAAAAAATTCTTTTAAGTTAAATTATAATAGTTTTAGAAAGAAAGAATAAGAGAAGGTGTCATCAAAAGTAACAATGAATAAAGTGTAATAATCAAGAATCTCTAAGAATATTCTTCAGACAAGGTGGTCAATCCGTAATGTAATAAAGACCAACCAAAAAAAGAGAAATGATCCACAAAACTTTCAAAATAAATAAGCTAACACTAATCTTTCAAGTTAAGTGACAAATGTACTAAAAAATACAATTTGCATACATAATGTAATAAAAGTAAATGTATAACTAGGTAAGTTTGAGAAAATGTAACTTCCATCATAAAGTGCATAAATGTACATGAAAATAAGTTAGTCAAAAACATATTTCTTTTGCAACAAAAATCAAGGAATGCATAAAAAAGTTTGAGTTTAATAAAAATGGAGACAAATAATGTACCACTTGAAAAATTTATAAGATGTGAAGAAATATAAGAAACATCACATGAAGACACATCAAAGTCTCTATAAGATATATTTTATTTAAGAATCCAAATATTTTTACCCTTAATGGAAGAATATTTAGTCATTTTCCAACAATGCAAAGTGTCATGAATGGATTTACCACACATTTTTAATGGATGCAATTTTCAATATTTAGATATATGTGCCCATGTTTTCTAAAATGTGCACAAAGTTTATAATTTAAAAAAAAATCATTAGCATTAGAATAATTATAATCAAATTAAGTTTCATTATAATTTAATAAATGAGGAGGAAATATGATTTTGAATTTGCATTAGAAGCAATTGATTCATTAAAACTAAGATCTTTACAATTTGTATTTGAATTAAGTAAAATAGGTTCAATAAAACCAATTTCACACTTACCAAGTATACCACCTAAGTAGGCCATACATTATATTATGTATAAGTTTGGGTTGGTAGGAGTGTTTAAATAATTCTTAGTTTGTGTAGAATCATAATGAGTCTCAACATTATAACTTTTATCATGTGAAAAATGCACCAATTTAACATTTAAGGCATCAATAAAAGATTGCATAGTTGCATTTACTCAATAAATAAACTTGTAAATAATTTAAAGTGTTATTTTAAAATGTAGTTTAGATTTTAAAGTCACTAATTTCATTATTTTTAAAATTAATTTGATGCAACTTTTTTTTTAAATCTAAAAAATAGCTAGTTTGAATGCTATTGCATGTGAATATACAAGTTTTAAGCTTTAAAAAAATCACTAAGGCCACCAATGATTAAATTGTAAATGTAAGTCCAAACCAAAATACCAAATAAAATTATTTTAAATATAATAACTATTTTTTTTAATTCTACTAATAATAAAAGTCTTACTAAAAATTAAGGTTGCCAAAAAAACAACTTTAGCAAAGATAAATAAAAATCTTGTTTTAAGATTTAAAGTATGGCTTTTTTGTTTTAAAAAATATTGTACCAATTTAATTCAAAAAAGAGTTAAATTATTATTTAAATAATACTAACACATATACCTCATAGGATATGTATTTATTTTAAGATAAAATACAAATTTGCTTTGTAAAAAAAATCCTTTTTTGAAAAAAACAAATTGACTTTCTTGGAAAAGAACAAACAATAGATTTGAAAACATAAAAATATGTTTGTTTTTATATATATTTAAAAAATTAACTGACAAAAAATATTTCTAATAAAAATTGTGATGAAATAGTTAAAAATTAAGAAAGAAAAAAATTTCACCACATTTTTTGAAAAAAACCAATAGGTACTTTTTTATGATTTCTAAAAAATGGTGATCTAGGGTTTTCTATAAATTTTACAGTATGTTCTTAGATGAGAGATTAACAAAACATAGATTTTTTTTATAATTTTATATTTCAATTAAAAATATATGGCTCCTATTTTAGATAATTTTTAAGTAAGAATGGCTCTAAAAAAAAAAAAAAACATTGTTAAAAAAACTCCTTGATTGAGCTACCTACAACATGAAGTTAGAATGAAAATAGAATACAAAACTAAGAATATTTAGTTTATGGGTTAAGATAAATAGTAAAATACATTTAAAATAGTTTAAAATGGTGTAAAACCTTGCAAAAAAATGGTCAAAATTTTGAATTTCTCTACCAAAAAACTTGCACACAATCAAATTCAACATTAAAAAAATAACTTGCTTTGATACCATGAAAGAATATTTACAAATATAAAATTAAAACATTGAATAATCAAAAAAAAAAAAAAAAAGTAAAAATGTTACCTTGAAGTGAAAATAAACCATAAAGTTGAGGAGAGATATTTGACAATGGGGAGACTATCAAATGAAGAAAACCCCCACAATCTATTAAAAGTCTTGCAATAATGAATCTCTAAGTATGTATAAATAAAAATCTAAGAGAGAGAGAGATAATTTTATTAATAAAAAATATAATCACAAGGATTTAATAAAAATATCAAGATCAAGATAGTAAATAATGAAGAATGATAGAGAAGAACTCAATAAATAGAGCTAAAGAGAATGAAGAATTAAATGTGAAAACTTAATAATTTGTGCCAAGATACCCTAATCTTGTTATAAGTGAGTCTTACAAGAGAGGAGGATTTGTGCGAAATGTGAGTGGAGAGGATTTATGTACAAGTAACTCAAAATCCTACAAGTGGACAAGAGATTTTTGTACAACCTCATAAATATGAAATGAGTGCACATATAAATATTATAAATACATACATAAATTAGACTTAGGATAAACCTTAAAAAAATAATGGTTGAAATAATATTAATTATCCAACACATATTAAAATATTTTTATTTCCATTTTAACTCATTTAGGTTCCTGTTTGGTCTTTAATATAAAAAATCATAGTTCAATACTTATTAGAAACTATATGTTACCAACTTTGGGATATATATCACTTGTTATCACGTTCCACCTAGAAATCAGACATGTGTCATCTATAGATTAGAACCACACCTTATGTAGGTCCATCTATTTCAAACATGCACCCATAACATGTATATACATTTTTTTCCTTTTAATCCCTTATGCTCATTTATTTTATTTTATGATTTTAACTTCACCCCTTTTCATTTATAAAGTTGTATAATGTACATAATTTTTCCCAGATAAAAATATATATGCAATTTCATGTCAATCCATTTAAAGTGGATAAAACTAGAGAAAAAACATAAAAATATTAATATTAATGGTAAATCCTAAATCCAAGCATCACATATCATTTATCCTACTTAACATTGAGCTTCATTAAGTTATCTATTACACACTTGTGACGAAATTTTACTTTATTATCTCTCATCTTTCACCTTATTGAAAGTAAGGGTATTACTTTAAATATAGTTGAATTTATCACTTATAGGGAAAAGGAGGTTCAAAACCCTCACTTGAGTTATTCCATCCACATGCAAAACCATTTAGAGGTCTAATTTTGAGCATGTGGGAAACATTGTTTCTAACACCACTTTGGTGGTTACTTGAATCGATAACTCTTTATTTGTTTTAGAGTGTCAACACATGTCAAAGAGGAAAAAAATAAGTTAAAAAAATTATGCATAGTAAAAAAATGAATAAAAGGTACATGAACATCATAAAAGATATATCACACTAGTGAAAAAAATCAGGTTTAAAAATCTTGTATAATATTGATAGGATGACACAAAGACAAACTTGAGGAACACGAATCTAACATATTGAGTCTACCCAAGATAATCCTATAACATGTAAGTGTCTTCCAAAGATATTTTTTTGGGATTATACATAAATATTAAAATTCAAATTTTATTCAAATTCATTCTATATGTCCTAATTTATAGAGTAGTAACCAAGTATGATCATTATTTAACCATTTATGTTTACTTTACATAGTCTAGTTTCATTTTTTGCACTTGGTCATGTTGATAAGTTTAACCTATTAAATAGATTTAATTGATGTATAATTATATAAATTTTATTACAATTATTTTACTCCTATCTTGAGTAAAACCATAATTAGGAGAAACACCATGAGTGTGTGTGTGCGTGTGTGTGTAATAGAGTGGACCTTCGATCTAATTTCACTTTATCTATACCTTTTATTAAAAAATACTACTTAAAAATGGCATGGATAACCACATTAAGATGACATAAAGGCTAAACCCCCATGCCTAACTCAAATTTACATGAATATGCATAATTATAGTTGAAAATTTTACAATTGCAATATAAATCATGCAATAATCCCATTTCTATTAATTAATTTTAATCTATCTCATTCCTTTTTGTACCCTTTTTAAATTGATATTCTCCAAAATACCTTAAATTATATGTTATCCCTATTTATGTTGTAATTATCAATGAAAAGTAAATCACAAAATTACATACCATCCAGTTGAGGGATCATGGTATATTCCTATAAATTACAACAAAAATATACATGGAGTTGCCTTTAAAATATCTATAATGACCATAAACATTATAATAATCATCACCTAAAAAATGATTACTATAAATTATAAATTAATACTCTAGATTTTTATAAATCAAAGCTTTGATGAGTGTAGATACAATTAAATTTGACATGTAATTTTCATCTACATATAATTCTTGCTTGGACTTCAACATCAAACCCTAATTTTCACAATGAAAGTGTAGATAAATAAATTTAATTATTAAGTGCTTGATAATTTTTAAACTTATAATATCTATAGGATGATTCATTATTTTAAAAAATTTCTTGTTACTACTCAGGACATCACTCAAACATCCTTATTTTGCTTAAATATTCCTGTTAGACTAGTCTGAATAGTATCTATCATTTTGGGACAAGACCATGCTAAGTCTGTTAGGGTTGCACTATGGCCTTATTCAATGTTGTAGCCTTGTTCCTTGCACCTCAATGTTATATTTTTAAATTTAATATTTTATATTATATCCCTCTCATAATTTAGTAAGGTCACTTAGAAAAAATACTCAAGGTCCAAGGTTTTACCTGAACTTTTAATTTCACAAAAATTATAAATTCTTGAATTTTTACCCAATTTATTTCTAATTTTACTCCTTAATTTCTATTTTTTTGTTGCTTATTTTGAGAACTATGTTCTTATAATTATAAAACTACTTAGTGATTATCATTATAATCCACATGGTGATCTATTTTATAGACATTTTATGTGAGGGGTTCTACCCTAATACTCATATTCATTGTACAACACCATAATGAAGCACATTTAGATTCTAGATCTTTACACCTAATAATGAATCCATAATTGATTTACACAAAATGCAAGAAATAAACAACAATTTTTGTAATTTGGTCATAGACATTCACATTGGTTGGCTCAAATAAAAATGAGCCCTTACAATAATAACTTTAAAATGAGATAATGTACTTATGAGATAATTTAGGCTTGGATAAAATAATGAAGCACATTTAGATTCTAGATCTTTACACCTAATAATGAATCCATAATTGATTTACACAAAATGCAAGAAATAAACAACAATTTTTGTAATTTGGTCATAGACATTCACATTGGTTGGCTCAAATAAAACATGAGCCCTTACAATAATAACTTTAAAATGAGATAATGTACTTATGAATCCCACTAATCCAATAAAAATTCATTATTTAATTGGCCAACAACTTACTTAGGACTTTGACTATTTTGAAATTTAGGATAATCACCAAAATTATGCTTATCTAGTGTCATGTGGTATATATTTATTAGTCTACAGGCTCAATTTTTATAACCTGGTGATGGGTATATGACCATCAAATTTAGGTTCAGAGGAAATTTGATGTCATAAAGGTGACATGTGGTATCTCGTTGTCAAGCTAGTCTTTGGGCTAAGCTCACTAAATAATTACACAAGGTATTCTCTTAGCACTCCCATCCTTTGGCTTGTCATTATAATTAGCTTCACCTATAAGGGGATAGTCTCATTAGGTCACTAGCCCATTGTTTATCCTTTTGAGTCCTTGAGGTTATGGGATCTTAGTGAGGCACCACATGGTAGCTTCTTAGGACCTCAGGGCCTTAGGGCCATTATTCTATTAGGTTTTTGGTAAATCTTTTTGTGGATTCAAAGTTTTGATTTGTCAAGATCGCATCATTTGGTGATCTCTGGGACCTAGAAGTTTTTAAAAGACTTAGATACTTTTTAAGAATTTGTTGAGACTTAAAAATATTTAGAATTTGGCCCAGAATAAGAAATGCCCTAGGAAAGACACATGGAATGGCCTAGGGGAACATCAAAAATCTTAAGGATTGGTTTGAAATAAATAAATAAAATTGGCTAAGGCATCGAACTTGGATTTAAAATGTGGTGAACTTGAATCAATTGGATCTTAACATGGCATATTTTGAGATTGGTAGGGATTTGACTTGACAACCTAAGTGAATCAAGAAATGTGACATCAATAGATAAGGGCTCAGAAAAGTTAATCTCGACATGACATAGAAACTAAGTATGGTGTAAAATGCTAAGGATAAATCTTATTTTCTAATGCTAAAAATAACAAAAGCCAAGAAAACCTTATAAAATGAAAGATCCTTCAGACTAGATATGGAAATACTCATATCATTCATTAAAAATAAGGTCCCCATTTTTAGTATGAAAATGGAGCATGTTCTGTAAGCAATAATAGATGGTGAATCCTACTGGGAAATACTCCTAAGTATTTCAATAATCCATAATATTTGATTTCACAATAATAAAAAACATTAGTTGTAACTAATCACCTAGAACAAACAAGAATTTAAAGGCACTAAAGTCTATAAGAATAAGTGACACACTAAGCTAATAATCTAGTTAAATACCATCCAAGAGTGTGATCTAGTTATTAATTCATTTTATTTACATTCACATACATCAATTCAAATTTTTATAAGACCATAAATACTGAGGGAAAAGACTTTTTTACATTTTAGCTAGGTTAAGTGGTATGGACATTTCTCTACTACTAGCCAAGCATTTATAGCCCTGATAAGGATACCTATGGTCCCTTCCTAAGGCCTTTATCCATTGCCAACTAGGCTAGAAAGCCTATGGTGGAGTTATAAAAAATTTACACTTTAGCTAAATTATTTTGAAAGGATTTTTTTCCATTTCATCCATAGAGGGTTGGGGACTAGACTACAGGTAAAGAAAATGAACAAGTTCATGACAACTTAAGACAAATAATAATTGGATTAATGTTCATTTTTTTTACATATTTCATTAAGTGTTTTAGATGGTTTTGAACAAGATAATGGTTTTTATAAATTCACAAGTTTTATTAGGAATCACTGACCTTTGAAATTAAGGAAATAAATGAAGTAATCACAATATTTCATATAAGATTTTTAAGCACAATTTCACTTAGGTTTTTTGAGTGCCACCTATGCTACTTTTTCAACATCATTTTATTTCATTTATTTTATTAATAAGGGAACCTCAAGGCAAAACTATTGGGATAGACCCAACACTGAAATCAAAAAATAAATAAAAGAAAACCTAACTTAATGATTAGGGAAAGGAAGGAAAGGAAAATAAAACAAAATAGGAAAGCAAAAAGAAGCAAGAAAGTATTTATAGGGTGTTCCATGCCAATTCAAGCATGTAAATAGTGATTGAGGAATCATGCATTGACATTAAATGGGACATCATTACTAGTTAGACACCTTAGGTAGAATGTATTCTTGCCAAATATTTCAAAAAATTGGTAGGTACCTATCCAAAAGGTATCAAATTTTTTATGTTGTCCCTTTTCCTCATGGGCCTTGTCCCACATAAGGACAAGGTCAGATATCTTAAATGCTTTTGATGTAGACCATTTTTCAAACCAACATTTTAAAACATATTGATGCCTACTAAAATACAATAAATATCTATCATATTTTTCATACAGATGCATAAGGTTTAAGAGGTGACCCTCTATTTGATCATTTATTTCTAGGTAATCTTTCATAAATAGCTAGGTAGGGATTCTTAAATTGATTGAAAAAATTGGGTCTTGTCCATAAATTAGATGGTAGATGGAAGTTACTAGAGAAGATTTAGTTCTAGTCCTATCAACCCATAATGTAAATTTTAATTCATTATGCCAATTCATAGGATTATTTTCCAATATCATTTTTATTATACTTACCATATTCTTATTTGTAGGTTTGGATAATACATTCCCCTATAGATAATAATTATAAGATAATTTTATATTTACTTAATGATCATATGCCCATTCCAAAAATTGAATAGATGAAAATCTAGGTCCACTATCACATACCAGAGTATAAGGTGTACCAAACCTTATGATGATGTATTCCTATAAAAATTAAATGACTAAAATAGTAGTGAAATTACTGAATGGTTGGGCCTTATCCAATCAAGTACAATAATTAGTTACAACAAGGATGAACTTGTGGCCTATAAAATAATTTTCATTGATTTCCCCCACAAAGTCTAGTCCCCACTATGTCACAGGTCAAACTTTGATTACTAGTAGTAAAGGAATTGTTGGAGTGCACTCTCTATTTTCAAAAATCTGATAGGTAGGGAAGATTCAAACATGTTCATGTGAATCTTTGGATAGGTGTCTCCAGTAATACCCTACCCTCAATATTTAGTGGGCAGTGGAATTTTCAAATGCATACATCATCCCATGTTTTTGTGGAGGTAATTGAGCACCTCAACCACTCCTTCCTTACTCAAGCATCTAATATATATGCCTTCATGTTTCTTCCTATTAAGATTCCTTACTTTAATTATGAAATGGATACTTTTCATGCATATTTCTCTACTATAAATGCAATTCAAATGTCTAGGACATTTAATTTTTAGCAACACATCATGATACTAATCATTAGTTGTGATATATTGTACCATGTATTGCTAGCAAAATATTTATGGGTCTACTTCAGCCATGGCCTAGATGAGTCCTTGATCTCTTGAAATATTCATTGGTTGTATATCTAGGTCAAAGTCTTGGATAATTATCATACATTATCCTCTTTACTCACCTAGCTTAGTTTTCATTAACATATCCTTCATGGCTGAGTCAAGCACAAATGTGAATATCTTATGCATAGAATGTAGTGCCTAAACTTTTTTATTAATTTTATTAAGGAAAAATCTTACATGTCTATGGTTGAATACCTTAAATTAGAATCATAAAGTGGATAACTCATAAATGATTTGGGTCTCTCATCTCCTGCTTCTTTCTTCTATGTCAAAAAAACAATACTCAAGTTTTCTAAAGAGAACAAATTAAGGTAGAAGGGCTATATGTAGTTAGGACTAATCAACACTAAAGTATTTACAACTACTTTTTTGATCTGATAAAAATCCACTTATGCTTAAAACACCCATTACATCTTTATTTCCATATTAAACATGTTATTTAGTGGCCAAAAAATATTTGCAAAGACTAAAATGAACTTCCTAATGAATTTAATCTTACTAAAGAATGAATTCAACTCTTTTATGCTACTAAGAAATGGGATTTGTATAATTTCCTCCACTCTTTCTAGATCTACTCAAATTCTTCATTCTGAGTTGATGTGATCCAATTTGATATATTAAATATGTAAAATTATGTATGACATGTTTAAAAGGGAACTATTTATCCAACTAAAACACTTATGATTTTATCTAATAGTTCTACCTATAGAATTGACTCCATTCTAAATCTGGTATGGGTAATAGAAATAATTATTATCAATGATAATGTATAATTTAGAAATGGTTTTAATGAATTTTATTATATATTTATTCCTTTCATGACTGAGATATTTTTTAGAGAGACTCATGGAGATATTGAAAACAATGGAAAAATCAATCCTCCTAAAAGATTTCATGCAAACATATTGCCATGCATATATTTAGTTATTTTGGATGGATTCCATGTGGGTCAAATAGATTTGACAAGTTCAAAATAATAATAAATCACATTCAACACAAATCAAGATAGTAAAGGATTCTTTTGAAAAGAAGATCCTATTTTTACTAGAATAAGACCATAATTGGTTTGTGCATGTTTTTGGGGATAGTCAATGTGCATAATGGATGTTTTCTCTTAAAATACTCATGTAATTATTGGAATGGTCCATGAAATATATTTGGCATCACTAAAGGAACCAAAATAAGGATATTTTTCCATACTTTACATGTTAAAAATAACCAAATCCAAACATTGATGGTAAGTCTTACATAATCACTAATTTTATTGTGAATTCACTAGTTTTTAGGATGTATAATTATTGAGGTCATTTCTCCTACATTGGATGATCTAGAAACTTCAATATCTTTTTTATCTTTGATTTATAGATAAGTTATGTAGAAGATTTTGGGATTATTTCTAAACTATAGCACTGATGTTTGATAGGAAATAGAAATGTCTTTTACTTTCATGTAAAGTGACAATATTTTTTGATAATAACTTACAACCAAATATACTCAAAAAATTTAACTAATCTGGTCTCAATGCTAGTTATTTATTTTGTTTTCTATGTTTACTGTTAGTTTGTGTGGATGTGGAAGTTTATCATTTAAAAAGATATGATGACAGTCTAAAAATAATCAAACATACATTCTGGTCAAGACTGATATACAAACTAGAACACCAAATTTACATATAAGTGATATGGAACAAAGTATTTAATCATTTCTAAGAGATCTAGATGCTAAAAATTAGTAGGAATTACATATTTTCATAAATATTTTTAGAAATGACATGAAATCATTGAAATATCTTTGATGATAAGCAAATTTGTGTTTTAAAAATTGGTAAATTGGGCCTAGATTCAAGGGGATCCACCCCTCAACCTTGCCCTATATCCCAATAAGGACCACATAAGGGGAACTACATCTTGACCCCACTGGAGAATTTTCCCCTAGACCCTCAATTTTTTAAGTCCAAAACAAATAAGAATATAGTGGAGAGATTAAAGAAAAAGCATTATTTTCTTAACTCCTCATGGTGAAACTTACACAGCATGATGAATATCCAAATAAAGTTGTTGACGAAGAAAATAGATTTTTTAGTTGTAAGAGGAGCCATGTAAAATATGTTTACATCTAAAAGAAAATAATGACCTCTAAAATTCAATTATCTAGGTATGTTTTTAGATATTAAATCCACCACCTAAGATCAACAGCTAAAATAATGAAGCACATTTAGGTTCTACCCTAATCACTTCTCAAATCCAACACTGAGGGGTTCTTGATGAAAGTGGATATAGCTGAAGCATACGACAAGGTGGATTGGCTTTTCCTTTCTAAAAGCCTTATTGCCTTTGGATTTGAAAAAAGAGTGGTTGATATAATCAAATAGTTGATATCAATAACTTCTATAGCTGTGTTGGTAAATGGGACCTCGTCTCATTTTTTCAAACCGTTTAGGGGATTAAGACAAGGGGATCCTATATCCCCTATTCTGTTTATTATCATGGCAGATAGTATGGGTCGCTACCTCAGGGATTTGGTTTAAAGAAGTCAGTACAAAGGTATGAGACCCTCTTCGCATCATTTAACTTGCTCCCATGGTCAATTTGTGGATGATACTATTTTCATGGGTCAGTCTGAAGTTACTGAAGCAAGAACTCTTAAGGAAGCCATTAATCTGTATACCTCTGCTTTTGGACAATTGATAAACTGGAATAAAAGTGCAGTTTTCTTTACTAACACCCCTGTTTATAGACAGAACAAAATTGCTAGAATTCTTGATTGTTCTATAGGTTCTTTTCCTTCCATATACCTTGGTCTCCCTTTTGGATTGAAAGCCCCCGAAGCTTTTTGGGAAGGTCTTATCAATAAATTCAGCAAGAAGTTAGCGGGATGGAAAGGCTGTCTTCTTAGTCAAGGAGGAAAGTTAACTCTCCTCAAAGCAAGTCTTCAAAGTATGCCTACGTATGCGTTGAGTCTCTTCAAAATCCCCTCCAAATTTGCTGAGGCAATAGAAAAAATCCAAAGAAACTTTCTTTGGTCTGGATCTGAAGAGAAAAGGAGAATGCCTCTTATTGCATGGGATAACATCTGCAAACCGATAAAGGATGGTGGACTTGGCATAAGGAAAATAAGAAGTATGAACACTGCCCTTCTAGCTAAACAGGGATGGAGGGTCTTTCAGGAAAAGAATGAATGGAGTAAAATTTGGATGCATAAGTATTTATTTAAGGCACAGTCACTCCGTGATTTCTTTTCCACTCCAGATATTTCTCATCTGTCTGCTATTTGGGGGGCAGTCCAGGGAATAAAACATGTTCTTGAAGAAGGAAGTGCATGGAAAGTTGGTAATGGTAAAGAGGTGAAATTTTGGGAAGATATCTGGGTAAGAGGTAAACCTTTACAGGAAGAAATCCAAGATAAAGATGTTATAGAAAGATGTAAACAAAGAGTGGGCACTATGGTTAATCAATATTGGCAGAACAACACTTGGGTAAACCTCACTGACTATGATCAAGAGCTCAAGGATATTCAATTATCCCTAAATGCTATATCCCTAAATCCTAACCAAGAAGATAAAATTGTTTGGTATCAAGAGCCAAGTGGACAATTTAAAGTCTCTTCCTTCTTCATCTCTAAGGGAAATGACAGAAAACTGATTTGGACTAGAGCCTGGATCAAGGGGCTCATTCCTAAAATCAAGTTCTTTTGCTGGACCCTCCTCCAAAACAAAATTTTGACTCTGGATAATTTACAAAAATGTGGAATCAATATTGTTAATAGGTGTATTCTGTGTAAGAGAGACCTTGAAGATAGAGATCATCTGTTTGTGAATTGTTCCTTCACTCAGCTTGTTTGGAAGGAGGTTCTCAATCTGTGGGGTATTACTTGGGTTCATCAAAAAAATGTTGAACTTTCTCTTAAAAGCTGGTATTTCCCTTCAAAGAATCTTGAAGTTCTCTTCTTATGGAAAATTACTCTTCCCCATATCTGGTGGGGAATATGGAAGGAAAGAAATAACCGAATATTTAGAAACAAAGAGCTCCCTGGATGGTTGGTTGGCCAGAACATCATCAGAGCTCTTAAGGAAAATTTTTCTTCTCAAAAAAATCTAAGCTCTAATCTAAATGTGGATAATCCCCTGAGGAAGGACATTACTCTCGGTAAACATGATAACCCCAGATCAAATGTGACTTGGATTAGTCCGCCTCAAGAATGGATTAAAGGTAATTTTGATGGTGCAGCAAAAGGGAACCCGGGAAATGCTGGTTGTGGTGGTGTTCTGAGAAACCATGTGGGAATGGTTATTGATGCTATTGCAATTCCCATAGGTATATCTAATTGCCATATTACAGAAGCTACAGCTGCTTTACAGACCCTTAAATTAGCTGTGGATTCAGGATATTCTAAATTGTGGCTTAAAGGGGACTCTTTGAATGTTATTAATATCCTTAATAATAAGAATTCAGTGTCTTGGACCATAGAGGATAAGGTTAAGGAGATGAAAACCCTTATGAAGAAATTTAAAGAAATAAAAATCACCCATACCTACCGTGAAGCCAATGGTGTTGCAGATTGGCTTGCAAATTGTGCTGTCTGGGAGGGGCATAAAGTGAGGTGGGATGAAACCTTAGAAAGGAACGTGGATTTAAAGGCGATCATTCTTCTTGATGCCACACATGCGAATGAAGGAAGGATTGGAGTGTATCAAAATCTTAATGAATAGGAGGAGTGGCAGCACGGGGAAAGAAACCCAATTATTAAAAAGCAAGGCCCTCAAGAGGGAGAAGCGGATCCTGAAAAGCCATAAACAAATTTGATGTCCAAATCAATCTGACAGCAGAAGGATCCAGGGTAACATCCACAGTAAACGGGATTCTAAGAAAATGAGTATGGCACGTGAAAGGAAGGGAGAACCCCGTAAATAGGAACCCAAGAGTTGTGCAAAATGGAGAGAGAAACACCAAGTCTAGAGAATTTTGTAGAAAGGAAATGTCATGAGTTACATGGAAAGGCTTCACGGCTTTAAACCGCACATCACGACGGCCTTCTTTAAAAATTGGTTTGACGACAAGGTCACCCTGCATGGCGTAACTGTTAATTTAACTGAGGATTTTCTTGCCGAGGTTACAGGTTTGTCAATGGAAGGAATCAAATTTTCAAAGCAAACCAGCATATCGAACGAAGCATTCTACAAATTCCCCAAAACGGATGAGGAGGAGCAAAAAATGGTAAAAAATGGGGATTTTTATGAGTTGGATCAGATAAAAGGGATTTGGAGGGACGTCCTAAGTTGTATTAGGGAATACTTCATCCTGGATGGTAGAAGTAAATGAGTGCATAAGTTCCACTTCGTCTTCCTCAACCACTTCAGGCACAAGGTAAGATTATCTTTTCCTTTCTACCTTCGCTACTCCCTGATTCAAAGCCTTTATGCTCATAAGATGAAAGACTTGCACCCTATTCTTCATGAAGGCCTTATTCTGCTCATTGAAGGCTTTTGCAAGAACAGGGCATTGGTAAAGTGTCCCAAACAGGGGAAAAACAAGTTGACAGGAAATAAAAAGGATGAAAATGAAAGTAGAAGAGGTAAAATTAAGACCCCTAATCCTAATACACAGAATGCAGTAGGAGAAAGGGGTCGGGAGAGAATTGGAGAACCCGTGGAGGAAAATCTGGTGGAAGAAGAAGGAAAAGAGAGCTGGGAAACCAATTCTAGTAATGATGAAGAAGGATCTGAGGATATGGAAAAAGACAGTCAATACTGAGGAGGACTCTGTTACCAGAACAGAAGAGAAGGAGGAAAACCAGAAAGACAAGGAGGATGACACTGTCCAGGAAGATTCTGGTGAGGACCCAACGTCAAAGAATGAAAAGGAAATCCCAGTCCACGAAAATATTCAAAATATGGAGATGGAAATTGAAGAAGGATTCAATGAGCGGGAATTAAAGAGCCAAGAAGACTTCTTTGAAGAAGCTAGAAATAGACCAAACGAAAAGGTTGAGGACTGGAAAGGGAAGAAACAGAATGAGGAAATACACACTCTTTTGATTTGGGTTAATAGTAAAGCTGAGTCTTCTTCCCAATTAGATTCCTGGTTGTGTAGGGAGATCATTGATCTCAAGAAAAAAGTGGAAACTTTGGAAGAATCTCTGAAAGCTGCTTGGAACAAAGTAAACGACATGGAAAATCAGTTAAGCGAGATCCCTGTGAAGCTCAAAGTTTATGAAAACAACCTCCAAAAGCTTATAAAGGATAACAGAAAGAAAATGGATGAAGTAACATCCAATATTTGTGCAGCTGCTATCAATATTGGGAAACGTGCCAATGAGGAGATGAAAGTACTAGAGGGCCCCTGCAAGAGGACAAGGCAAAGTTCCAGAAAGAAAGACACAAAAAGGAGCTTTGCTGGAGGCTTCCACCCAGGAAATTTCTTTGAAAGAAAAAGAAGCCATGAAGTTGATTCTGGAACTAGATGAATAATCTGGTCCTTTTTTTCGGTTAAGAAACTGGTACTGGTCTCTGGTTTTATTTTGCTAGTTTTCTGTTTGTTGTTCTTTCTGACTTTTGTTTTTTGGGTCTTGTTCGGCTGTATCTCTATGGTTTCAGGACCACTCTAAATCTATTTTTTACTACATCTTTGTAGTGTTTTTAAGGCGTTGCCTGTGGGCTTAGATTGCTCTTTTTTTTGCTCTTTGTTAAAGGGTTTCGGGGGCCCTTCAAAACCTGCTTTTACCTCTAATCTAAAACATACCTTAATCATGAATCAATCAATACATTAGGTCATCCATATCTCAATTTGCTCTTACTCCTCTTTTAGGCTTTATAGATACCTAATAGATCTTCTTAACAACATATTACCCTTTGATATTTATTGAAGAATACATAAAAACCTCACATGAAAGTAAAACATACTATTACACTCCAATATAACTTATCCAAATTTAATTTAATTCTATGACAACTTTTAGGTTCAACCACCACTTGAACCCCTTCTCAAATTACTGCTCATAAAAGAACTGCGCATATACAAAATATTTGTCTTGAAACAACTGAGGCATAAACTAAACCTTTACAAACAAACATGAAAAAAAATTACATATTCATAAAAATAATTACATTAGGGTCATTACACACTTCATTATATGCTTCAAATCAGGGCACATAGGCTCAACCTCTTCTCTACAAGATGTTCACTTAGAACTTCCAACTGACTTTAAAACACAATCAAGGAAACATGAAAATATGACAATTGAATAAATGCATTCAACAGATTTAAATTCATGAAAAATATAATATACATTACTTATATAAACCTCCATAAATTATATCATGATATCTAATGAAAACTATTGGTCTTGAAGACCAATCTATTGATCTTCTTTCTAACAGACTCTACTTAGTTAGACAAGCCATTTTAGCTTCATTGTTACAACTTATTACACTAACTTAAAATATTATGAAAATCATGGATAGATTATTCGAGTAAAAAAAAATCATCAAATACTTCAATGAATCACTCTTACAAGAAAACACATCAAGAATCATCTTCTCACTTCTACCTAATTTTCTTACTATATACACCACTTGGGCTATTAGCGATTGGCCAACTTGGTTCACCAAATTTACACCCCTGAGATCTAGAAACTATAAACAACCTTCATGGATAATATATATAAGTCTCATACTATGTCCTCTATATACTTATCAACTTTGACTCTGTCAACCCTATCTACTATAGTAAATCTTCAAAATACAAGTACTTTCTTGTAGGGTCTGTTCACTCACCTGAGAGACAAATCTTACCTAGAGATGCTTGGGAGAGTTAAATTAAACATATAATCACTTAAATGGCCATATCAAACCATTATGAGATATTTAGAACAAGATATTCAATATTGGGTTATTGTTAGGGTTTAATGAGCATTTAGACCAACTTCCACTCTTAAAAATCATTTATAAAACTTAGCTCCTCTTTTTAAAAACTAATGATTATAAATTTGAGATAAAACCCTTCCTCATCTACCATGAACATCTTAAGTGTACATGAAGATGTTTCACATGCCAATGATCACTTAAAAAACCTTTTTGGGTAGACAACTCTTGATTATGTGCATTCGAGAAACCTTGAGACACTTTTTCAAGCCTTTTCCTACAAACCTTGATCTAAAACTTTATGCACATAATTAAAAAAACTTGAATCACCTCTGTCAATTTTTTCCTACTTACCCATGTCATGAAAATTGATCTTGATACCTTATCTAGCCACCATCTCTCTTCTTGAATTCTAGGCCTTGATCTAAAATTCTCATTAGGCCTTGAATCTGACATTATAACCACCTTATAGGCTTCACTCTTATTTAAATCTTCAACATGTCACATTTAGAGCTTCGTATATATCTTTGGAGCTCGACTAAGGATCTTTAGAACTGCATACATAGATCTTCAGAGCTAACCTTTTAATCAATTGTAATGACCTCAACACCTCATGTATAAACTCAAAAAAATTATCTCATGATCAAATAATATTAGGTGTTCTTTAGAGCATTCACATATTCATAGATCATTCAAATCATCTTCAAAACTACTTACACATATCTTCAAAGCATATAGATTCTTCTTCGGAGGTCACTAATTTCATCATGCTACTTGCACATACCTTCACATAAGGTCTAGAAAAATAATTTAAAGATAATCAAAACTTGACATACTAACTTGTACTCATTCAAGATATATAATAACATTATTCAAACAATATTCTCACATTACTATCCATTTACAACAACAACAACACTTAATATGCTAGCAAAAAAACTCATCATGCACATACCTCAAAGCTTACTTGACCATGCACCTTCACAATAACCTTTGACATCAATGATATTATATTGAAATAAATGAAAGAACCATGCATCTTCATAATAACCTTTTATATCAATGAAAACATTAAATACCAAATCTCAACACTTAATATCACTGCTCAACAATCTCCTCCTTAATCAATGACAATGTTCAACACCTCTCAGAGTAGGATATATATAATTCATAGTTGTCACATCTATATTAAACAAGAAATATACTTCAAACCTAGTTGGTGATCACATAAATGGTGACCTGCATTAAATATAAAACTAATGTATGGGTGACTTTATTGTAACTGGTATGTACATAGACTGTCCAATTGGATATGATTGTATTTGATGTTCTAGATAAGGATTGAATAAATGGTATTCAACAGCTTGTAGAGATTTATATTTTTTATCTTCATTTAATTTGAACCAAATATTATCCTCATAAACATAAGGTGACTCTATTTCTTTAGGGATAACATATGGCTTATGCTCAGACTTTTTCTCTCCTCGATGCACCTCCAATTGATTTTGAACTATATTGAATAGTATTTAACCATCATAAGCCCATTTCTTACCAATCAAAGTAGGATAATGGTCTTATATGTTTTCATGTCAATTACCTTAAAATATCCTCATAATATTAAGTCTACAACCTTAATAACTACATTTTTAAGTTATCCAATTGGTTTTACTCTCTCATAATCTGAGACTGAGAGTATTCAAACTATATCTTAATGATGGTCAACCAATATCCTCCCATTTATATCTCAATATAATATTTACTATGCTTCCAAATTTAAATATATCATTAGGTACCCTATGATTTCAATATCCATTTGAGAGTTATCATCCTGGGGCATTTTAGTTCTTACATACCATACTACTTTATGGTATGTTTTTATCCTCTTTATACACACTCAAGTAGATTATATAGAAGATATATATATATATATATATATATATATATATATATGAAATCACTACTCCATGTCACATTATGTGAACAATCTACCCATACATTTGTGCATCGATAGTTGTAGCATCACCTTGTGATGCATTTTATTATTGTATGTGCTATAGGACTTATGCTACTTGATACATCAAACCTTTATCTCTTTTAGGATCATGATAATTATCCTAATGAACCTTCCTAATTATTTTATCTAGTGGAATTCCTGAAGGGGAAATCCTTGATTTGCACACCATTACAATATGGCTACTTGCATGAACACATTCTCCCTAGGGTGAAACTTTATCATATTTATGTTTCACATAGGTTTTTATTTCCTCTAATTTAAAAAAAAATAGAAAACATTTAGTATGATATTATATTGAAACTATATAATGTATGAATTACATTTGTATTGGATTATTAGTCAAGTATTTTTATGCGAAGTGGTTATATTCACCACATAGATAACACTGAATCAGTTTATGAGCTTTCCCATTGTCATTATTTTTACTTCCCTAATATCTAGCATAATTTCCTCCCTTATATCCTCTATTTTTTAAAAAACCCCAACCTTGAAATTTTTTCCCATCAAATCCCCTTGACTATTATTGATGGACATAATATTCTCTGTATTATTGTTGAGGTGATGATGGAGCCTAATTTGATTTTTGGGGCTAAGGAATTATAGTATTCCATGAGGAATAATATTGATAATGTGGAGACAATATAATCCATCCTACTAGACTATAAGGCTGATATTGTGATGATGAAATCATCCACCCATGACCACTTTGTGTCATGCTATCCATTTCCACCTCCAGGCCTAGAATTCCCTATTTCACAATAGTTATTTATTATGCTACATATGAAAATATTTTTTTATTGATATATTATCTTATATTTTATAGATCAAGACAAATATTCTCTTCATGATTTAATTTAAAAAAATCATAGTACAAGCTCTATGGTTTTTGAATGTAATGCTATAGTAAAATGACACATTAATGTTGCATGTCTTACTACTCTACATATGTCACATAATTTAGTTTTGATTTTAGGAAAATCATTCCTATGATGTCCTTCATTACAACACTTCATACACCATAGACATAACTTAGGATTATTTTTAATGAATCTCATCCATCTTCTTAAGAAAAGCATATATTTTTATCTTAATTTTAGACCTAAATCATGGAGTATCTCCATAATCTTAAATCTATTTGACTCAAAATACAAATGCTCAAGCATTAGCCTTAGTTAGAAACTAAGACTACATAATGGAAAATCTGATCCTTGATTACATCCCTGTCACAAAGTAGCCTTATATTTAAATTAAATGATAAAATTGATCTTGTTCATTATGTTTAAAAATATGCGGTTGTATTCCCATAATGATTCTCTACTTCATTGTTGAGTCTACTTAAGATATTGAATGGTCTAAACTAAACAATTCATCTTGAATTATGTGATTAAATAGTATTTAACTTGCTGCATACTTAGTTAATTAACATCCATTTTATAAATGAATGCTATGTCTTGGCCTGTTAAGGATCATATGAGTTCACATTTCTTCATATCTTCATCGATCACTCCATTAACCTACGATTTTGTATCACATGTTAAAAAATATAATTCAAATCCATAAGATCCATCATATGGTGTTAAGACATTAAACATGACTTCATTCAATCCCATGATTGGGATATTGGTAAATGTTACTATTGGCTTATGCAAACTAGTCTTCATGGGTGTCTTAAAACTAGTTTTGAAAGAGAACCTATCCTATTATAACCTCTTCTTGTATATTAGATTTTTGGTTTCTATTATAAGATTACCAAATTTATTTATAAATGATTCAAACTAATTTCTTTCTATCTAAACCTCTACACTTTATTTTTAATTTTTTGGAAGATAAAGTAGGATTGAGGGATGCATACTTATGATATGATTTATTTGTCTCTTCAAATTATTTTTTCAACAATCTTAAACTTTTGATTTTCTCTTTATTGTGTATAACTTCATCTAGAGAATATTTTTCCCTAGTAAAAATAATATCCTTCCATCTAATTATGATCTACCCCTATCTTCTAATGGATCTACTATTAATCTATTTTCTTCTTTTTACTTACTATGTTCCATATCCTATCTATCCCAATCTATGTCTTCTTCTTTCTCGGTCCCTTCCATTATTTTCTTTACATAATATCTTAATTATCTAATTTTTTAAATTTATATATCCTCTCTCTAGGCTCCCATCTCTTAAACATTCTCTATTGTACTCCTAATCCCATTCAAAATTACAATTGGATTATCTTGTTTTTTCCACCTTCTTTGTTGTCATGACTCTATTTTAATCTCAAAATTGTATTCTCAGCCTATTTCTTTGTGTCCTTCACCTTTTGGGTTCAAGTTCAAGTCCCTATACTTAGATTTTCATAATTCACTCCTACATCACATTCACCCCCATAACACCTAAAGTGACTACTCTATGTTGGTAGGGGTAAGCACCATGAACTTTTCAATAACCAACTCTTGATCAAAGTATGTAGTTTCTAAATTAAGTTTCATTATATTCCTCTTATAAACAAGTCTTGAATATCTTTAAAAGCTAGGTATCTTTGTATATCAAATTTTTATGTAATTATCGATGGTAGTCTTGGTCCAATGATCTATCACATGGGTCCAATAAGTATCTAAAGTTTATAGGCTGTCTAATTTTTATTTCTTCTAAACTATGAATTATGTACTTGGATTCAATAGTAGTACTCCAATATAGATAACCATATAACTAATAATTTAATAGATTTACACCATAATATTTTATAAATTTCTTTGTGTATATGCTCCTAAATAATTGCCTTCACAATATTCCCAATTTTTTTCTTCTTATTCTAAAAATTTGTGTTTTCTTTCATCTATCCATCTCTCTAAATCACTTTTCCCTAGTATCCATCTCAACATGTTTCAAATAGACTCATTCACACTCACTGCACCATTTTTAGCAAAGGTTCCTAGAAAACCCATCAGAACATGCTAACATAGGGATAAATGTGTGATAAGGGACAAAAGTATATAGTAGATATCAATTCAAATTGAACCCATCAAATTATTAAATAAAGTAGATGTAGAGACATAAAAAACATGGACTCATTAGTTACAAAAAACTCAGTAGAATCTACATGATTAACAACTTTATAAAATAGAGTATTCACTACACATAATAGTTGTAAAATACATATAGGGAAAACTATTTCATAATTAAATATTAATAACTATCACATAAGAACCATTTTAAAATAAAATAGAGTATTATATATAGAGTTTGTATAAAGTGTTTTCACTTCATATTCCAACCTTTTTCTACATCCAAAGGGAAAAATTTCTGTATTATGAATACTAATGCTATGATTTCAAGTACTAAATACATATAAAATAAAAAATAGTGTGAGTCATAAATATGTCCATGAATTACCCTATAATTTTTATAGCCTTGTTTTACTCACAAAAAAATTGCATGAGTGAAGAGGTAGAATTTGTAAAATAAATGAAACAACTGATAGTAGCAAGATATTTTATGGATGTTAGAGATTTGATATTGAGTTTAAAACACAAAATTTAAAAATAAATAATATTTTAATTATAATAATTTTTATGTGACCAAATTAATATCATTGATAACTCAAAGAAATTCAATCTTTATGACATAATATATTCAAAGCATATTTGAACTTGGTAGTGCAATGGTTAAGATTTTTTTGCATAACCATCTCCTCACAATTAAAAATTTTAATTAATGAAATTTATAGTTGTAAAATGTGAAAATAAATGAACTAATATTTGAATATTCAATTCAATTAGAATTTAAAATTAAAAAAACCATTTTATGTCAAATATTGAATGTTATGAGTTAATGGAAACTGACATGTAATCACTCTTAAAAAGTTAGTCACTAAAAGTTTACTAAATAGTGAATCCACAACCTTGATCTTATCCAATGATCTCAACCATCCATGTGCCTTAATACAATAAACTTGAGATAATATAGGCTAGGTAGTCACATATCTATGTGCATTGAGGCCAAATGGTGAAATCATGTTGTTAACCAAGTCAAAAGGTAGAAGAAGAGAAATTAAAATGTCCCTTCAACTAGTCTCATGTGATTTTCACAATGCATTCAAGACTTACTTGTAACAAGATTTAAGTTATATCACACACTTAAATCCTTCATGTACCCTCATGAGCCCCTTTTCAAGCATTTAGTGGCATGTTTGGAACACATATCATAAATCTAAATTTTATACACATAAGCATATGAGAAAAAGTAGACCTAATCACAATTTACATATCTCAATGCATTTGCATGGACAATTTTCACTTATAGTTTTATTTTCACTTTTTGACTTTGAGAATCCATTGAGGAGGTCATGTCCTATTTTTTGTTATCACTTATTTGATGATCATATATTTCACTTGTTTTATTTAAAAGTTAGTATCATGGGCCATTTTATATATAGTGTGTAGTAAATGGAAACCAATAAATTTCAAACAAATTTTATAACTTACCCATGGATTTCATTATGACTATTTTAAGACTCTATGAACTTCATGATCTATGAGGTCATGAAGTTAGATGGTTTTTGTTTATCTCATTTCATGCAACTTATATTTTTGATGTTTTCCTATAAGATTTAAAATTAAGAATGTGGTTTTGATTTATTTATCTCTTTTATGTAAGTAAAGTGACATATGTATACAACTATACATTTAATTTTAAATTTCAACAAATCTATAAAATCCAATGGGGACATATTATTTATCATTTTCAATAAGGCATGGATGAAATTTTAAATTATTTCTATTTGCCCCTATATTTTATCATGAATGAACACACCATCATATGTATGCATGCATGCATGTGTGTGTGTGTGTGTGTGTGTGTGTGTGTGTGTGTGTGTGTGTGTGTGTGTGTGTGTGTGTGTGTGTACATATACATATATATGCACGCACGCACGTACACACACACACACACACACACACACACACACACACACACACACACACACACACACACACACACACACACACACACACACACACACACACACACACATATATATGTATGTATATAACACACACACACACACACACACACACACACACACACACACACACACACACACACACACACACACACACACACACACACACACACACACACACACACACACACACACACACACACACACACACACACATCATATATACATATACATATACATATATATTAATATTAATATGTATATATCTATGCATGTATGTATGGATGTGTGTGTGTGTGTGTGTGTGTGTGTGTGTGTGTGTGTGTGTGTGTGTGTGTGTGTGTGTGTGTGTGTGTGTGTGTGTGTGTGTGTGTGTGTGTGTGTGTGTGTGTGTGTGTATTTGTACTTTTTATTACACAACATGACCCATTTTCATACCAAAAATGGGAACCCTTTTTTTCTTGATTGATTAGAGTATTACCATATCTATTCTGAAGGACCTTTTATGTCTAAAGGTTTGTTTGGATTTGGTTGATTTTTTTCAATTTAAAAGATCATTTATCCTTCACCTTTTCACTAGACTCGATTTCTATGTAGTGTTAACCTCAACTCACCTGAGCCCTTGTTTTTCAAGGTTAAATTTCTCGATTCATCTAGGTTATCGAGTTGAAGCCCTATCAAGCTCAAAATATGTTAAATTGAAAGCCAATCAAGTCGAGTCAACCACATTTCAAATCCAATCTCGATGCCTTGACCAATTATATTTGTTTATTTCAAACATAGTCTTAAGATTTTTGATGTTCCCTTAAACCATTCCATATGTACTTGAGTTATTTATTAGTCTCAGGCCAAATTCTAAATATTTTTGTCCTAAAAATTTCTAAAAATAACTAAGTATTTTAAAAGATTCTAGGTCCCTGATATCATGCCACATGGCATAATATTAGTGACCTGGAACCTCATGAACATAGAAGGATTAGATAATGGGATAGTGGCCTAATGAGCCTATACCTTAGGAGGTGAATTTGATTATAACAGTAAGATAATGCCCTTGAGTGTTAAGAGAATGCTACATGACATCACTTTGTGCCCTCATCCTAAAGACCCAGCTTGATGAAGAGCTACCACATAGTACTTTGATGACATTATCTTTCCTCTAAGACTAAATTTTATTGTCCTATGCCTATCACTAGGATATAACACCTAAACCTCTAGACCAATAAATATGTTCCACATGGTACTGACTGGGCTTAATCTTAATAGTTGTATTGATTGTCAAAATAATGAAAATCTTGAGGAAGGTGTTGGTTGATTAAATAATGAATTTTTATTGACTTAGTGGGATTCATAAGGACATTACCCATTTTAAATTTCTTAGTCTAAAATTTTAATAGAATTTTTACATGTATGGAAGGGCCTAGGTTTAATTTGATCCAATCAATGCAAGTGTCTATGACCAACTTGTAAAATTTGTTGTTTTTTCTTGTGTTTTTTTTATATATTGAAATATTTAAAAAAAAAGCTAAACACTTGAAGGTGAAACAACATCAGTTCTACCTTATAAGTAGATAAAATTTAGTATATCAAAACAAATACAAAATACCTGAAATATCAATATAAAAAACCCTCACACAAGAGGCACCAAAAAAAATGAAACACACATAAAAAGCATGATGAGGAAGATAGAATCACCACCCAAGAAATTCGTGCATCTAATTCCCTATATTATTAGCATATCCAAACTCAAAATCAGGTCCCAAATAACTATTAACCTCATGTAACTTTTGATCAACATCACCTAACACACTTTATGGTAGATAGTACTGGTCCACTTTATCTAGTAGGGGACCAAATCTATTCTCCTTAATAAATTTCACATCACTCTCATCTTATAAAGTCCTAGTTTGAACCATTTTTTCAAGTCTACCATTCAAATCAATTACATTCTTGTGAAATCTCCTCTAAGTCTATTTTTGTTCATCAACCTATGGTGGAGAAGGCACAAGACCTTCTATAGATATATTTTGGGAAAAACTAGTATCAATCACCAAATTAACATTATCCAAATCCATTGATTCTACAACCACAAGACTATCATCAAAATTGATCTTGGGAATGTAAGGGATAGGGATTCTACTATATACCATAAAATCCTTAGATGACTTAGCCCACCAGTAAGTAGTTTCTCATATTTTGTGTAAAGTGACTATGTCTTCATTATGATATGTAAGGATTTGGAATCTGAATGTACTTCACAATTTTATCCAAGCTTAAATAATAATGATTTTACATCATAAATTATTAGTCTAATAAATCACACCTAAACTGAATTAATTTAAAATTTTGAATTTGCATGAATCTATTAAGTCTCAATCTTTTTTCATACTTGTGTTTTGCAATACATATGAAGCTTCCTTTTATGCCATTTCTTCTTAGGTTTGTGAAAATAATTTTTTTTCATACTTATGTTTTGAAACACATATGAAGATTCATTTTATGCCATTTATTCTTAGGTTTATGAAAATAATCTAACCTTTTCATAAATGTTTTCTAATTTTCCTTAGAAAATTTGATCCATTTCTATTTTAATTTGATCTAAATTGGCTAAATGTTTATCAAGTTTTATCCTTTAATGAGTCATTTTTCATTTGAATGGATGAAATTTACTTTTAATGGATTCATTTTACTAAGTTTTTTCATCTTTTCATTTCATATAAAAGGAATTAATTGTTTTAATTAGAATAAATTAGCAATTAGATCTTTAAAATTTAGTTTTTTTTAACAATACCTTTTCTCTTTTTTCCCATAGGTGCTTAAAGTTTACCCAGAGCCACGTGTCATATTTATACCACTCTAAAATACTTAGCCAATTTTAAATGTTTTCTCGATGGGCCTCTACATGAATAAATCTCTAAAACATTAGATTAATGGGATGATGCCAAGTGTTGATATCCTGGTGACCTACTGATGTCGACTGAAACTGTATATTGTAAAAGCTCTAGGTAAGTAGGTTAGTAATATTGTACCATGTCGTGTGATCCTAGTGACCTTCTATCCCAAAAATATCCATATAAGAAAAGAGCCTCCAAGTACATAGATAAGAGGGATGTTACCATGTGGAACCATCCTATTGACCTAATATTCAATAGATGTTTTGTAATGTCCCCTTCTTGAGCATGATCTTTCCAATGACCATTGGCCTATTCCTGAGACCCGTAGGCTACTCGAAAGGTAAAATTAGGGTTTCTTGTTTTGAAGGATGATCTTGCTTGAGGTCAATTGATTCAATGGCAGATTCTTTCTAGGTTTTCAGAGAGCTTCATAGTGATATGTTATTTTTGGCATTCTGAGCATCTTCAGGAATTTACTATTTTTAGTATATTCTATTTCTAGCAGTGGTCTGATTGGTTTTGACATAGTTGGCTTTCCATGTCAGTTTGATCTATTGGCTTACTCAATTTTGGGCTTTGGGGGCACAAATGGAGAGATAAGTCGAATTATTTTAATTAAGTCATGTTTTAATGTTATATTTTAACATTGACTTTCCCCTTGGCCTAGCTACTTCACTTTAAGTTGTTTTAAAAAGATGTTCTTTATGGGGTGCACACCTCATTGAAAGAATTACTTATAATTCTTATTGAGTATTTAATCCAAGATTAATTTGGACACCACCTATTGGAGGATAGGGTTTCTAGAAGGGTCAAACAAAAATTATAAAAGGAAGCCATTGGTCCTCACTTGGATCATCTTGAACTACAGGAATGTTATGCTGCCAAATTGGCTTTGGGATTGCTTCGAGGAATGAAAGCCTCCTAGCTTAGCATTGCTTCTTGCTTGAAAGATAGCGACTAGTGGTGAGATAGTGTAGTTTGATTATTTTGTATGTAGGATTTGTGCATTGTATTCAGTGTGTGTTTTATAGATCAGATTATGAGAAATTCAAGACTGTCATATTCATTACAACAAGCTGTGTTTTGTTCATAAGTAAAAAAAGACAAAGGATTTCATTGTGGGTATTGGCTATATCTCTCTATTTGTAATGGGAACCCCTCTTCTATAAATTGTAGATTTTTTAATGACTGTTATGATTTTTAAAGGCAAATCGCCCCTCTTTCTAGACTATACTTCCTGTGTGTGCATTGGGATGCATGCAATAATTATATAGAAATGTTTGGGTCTATTTAGTGTTCTAATCTTGGGTGCCTTCATCATTAGGGCCTTTTTATTTTCATTTCACATCAATAGGATGAATTGGGTGAGAGATTTGTCCATTTTAATGTGATCTCAGGTTGTTGGTTTTACATTTAAAGGTGCAGATCAGAACAGACTAGAATCATGAATCTATGTTTTTTTAGGAAAGAAAGCAGTCACAGTGTTTCCATTAAGCAAGGAGGATTCTCTATTTAAATGCTTGGTGAATGGTTCTAATTCTATGCTCTTGGCAGGGAAATTCTTGATCATATTGTAAGCTAGTAGTAGTACTGACAACAGTTCTTTAATCTTGCTTAATCATGATTTGTAATGCTAATCTTATATTCTAAAATTGCATTGTAATACTTTACATCTTCATCATATGGTAGCTTCCATTCCATTTCAGGTCAAAAATCACATTCTTGACATGAGTATTTGAGCATTATTGTTTATTTCCCTTCAGAGCATTGTAATTTGTAGCGATCTGCCATATGGTCACCTCACTCCATATTGGATTGGGTAGCACATACTTGGTGTGAGTTTCTTTTAAGCATTGTAATTCTTATTACTCCACCATATGGTCACCTCACTTCATATTGGACTGGGTAGCACATACTTGGTGTTGAGTTTCTTTCAATACTTGTAGTAGTAGAAGATCCTTTGACCATATGCTTTCCATCATCGGTGCCATTCTTGGTTAGAGTTCCTTCTAGCTCTATTTTGCATTTAGATCCTCTGACAATGCTCACACCTTGGCCTCCTCAAAATCTTGGTGTACATTTTGGTTAGATTTGCTTCAGTTATCATTTTGGTTTAAGGCTAATCCTAAAGACTGTGTATTGCTCTACTAATTGTAATTGAAAGTTTTTTAAAAAAAAATTGGCTCAGATTATTTTAGTGGTATCGGAGCTAAGTATCCTACCATCTTGTGAAAAAATCATCTATGAGTGACAGAGAAAAGAGATACATAGCAAGGGAAGATAAGAAAGTTGAAAAATAGTTCTAGTGGTATCAGGCTCTAGAAGGTCAGACAGCTTCAGAGGTCTTGAGGGCTCATTGGGAGTCTTCTCAGGAAATAGATATGGTAGAAGGTGAGAGGTCAGTCGGGGGTAATGAGAGGTTTACCAACAATAAAGATGATAGTGGGAAGGGAAGAGAGAGATCGATAAGTCTCAGAAAGATATTTGAAAGGAAGATGGATGCCTTGATGGATATGGTATCTCCCATGTTGGGGAAAGTGGGCCAAAACACAACTCCATAGAACAACCCAGGATATAGAAGGGAGCACAGTGCCTCTAATCAGCTTGATGGAAGTTCTCCTCAGCCTATTTCAAATAACACATACATTTCATCAAGGCCCTTCAAACCCACCTTCTTAGCACTAGTAAACACCCAACCTGATCCTGAAGAGAATGCTTCATTCGTGGAATAATTGAGATGTGGCCATGCGGAGTATGATTCTCTCCTTGATGACATCAAGATGGACATGTCCTATAATGAATTTATGGATCATAAGAGAAAGAATAAGGGACAAGGGAGACATTATGAGCAAAGAAGAACAATAGTTCAAGGGGATTTTTATCAAGCTGTCAATAAAGTTATACTTCCACACTATGATGGGAGTGATAACAGTTTAGCTCAAGCTTGGATACAGAAGCTGGACAACTATCTAGCTCTCAGACCCATGGCAGAAGAGGAGGCGATTAAGTTCACTACGCTACACCTTGAGGGGGTGGCACATGAGTGGTGGTACCATGGCTTAGTCACCTTAGGTCATCGGTCTATCACTACTTATGATGAGTTCACCAATAGGCTCATCGAGAGATTTGAGAAAAAAGATCTAAAATACATTTTAGATAATTGGCATAGTTGAAGAAATATGGCAAAGTTGATGCCTACATAGCCGAGTTCTAGAGACTTTCAATGATGGTCACTGGCATCACGGAGAGGTAGTTGGTGATCCTTTTTAGTGAAGGATTGATGGAACCACTCAAGGGTTGGATTAAAGCCTTTGATCCACCATCCCTATAGGAGGCAATGAAGAAAGCAAGAAACATGGAGTGGGATACTCCTAAGGTGAAGTTTCAATTCAAGCCGCCCTATCACAAAGGGGATAAAGGAAAAAGACCTCATCATAGAACTCCTTTAAGACCTCAGCATAAGGAGTTCAATTATCATAATCCTCATGTCACAAGATTGGATCTTGAGACATTGAATGAACTCAAAAGAAAGGGGCTATGTTTCCAGTGTAGAGAAAAATGGTCTCAAGAGCATGTTTGCCCAAAGGGAGTCAAATTTCACCAGATTGAGTACTATTTAGCTGGTGAAAGTAATTCTAATTTTTCAGACCAGTAGTCTGATTTTGAAGATAGTGAAGTGGAAAGAGCTCCAAAAGAGTCTGAAGATGAAAAGAAAAGTGGAGGCATTTTGGCTCAACTTTCAAGCTTCTAAAGGAATGAATCCTTCAAATTTTGAGGGATGATTAAGGGGCAGTGAATAGTTGCTTTGATCGACACTGGAGTAATGCATAACTTCATTGATGAAGTAGTGGTGGCAAAGAAGGGGCTGCAAATAGAAGAGTTTGATGGCTTCAAGGTCATGGTTGTTGATGGGTTCCACATCTCATGCACCAAGAAGATCTCAAACATGACTATGCAATTGGGAAAATATGAAGTCAAGGATGACTTCTATGTAGTCAACATTGGAGATACGAATGTCGTTCTAGGCATTTAATGGTTGTGTTCACTTGGAGAGATCTCCTTAAATCTAAAAACTATGGAGCTCAAGTTTCAATCTGATGGGAAGAGGATAGTACTAAGAGGAATGTCCAATGGGGGACCTCGAGTTATGTCATTCAAGAGAATGGCAAGGCTGATCCATCATGATCAAGTTGAGTGGGTTGCAAAATGTATGATTCTTCCTGCTAGTCCAGTTCAAATTAAGAGAGACTATCCTCTTGATGTTCAATCTCTACTCACAAAGAAGAGCAAGGTATTTGCTGATTTGCCTCTTAGACCACCACCTAAATGGGGTTCATAACATATCATAGAGCTCAAAGAAGGAGCTAAACTAGTTATTATAACTCCATATCGGTACCCCAAGAAGTAGAAGGATGAGATTGAGAAAAACATTCAGGAACTCTTGGAGATGGTCTTCATTCACCCAAGCAAGAGCCCCTTCGCTTCAACAATGGTTCTTGTGAAGAATAAGGATGGTACCATGTGCATGTGTGTGGACTATCGGGCTTTGAATCAAAGCACCATCAAAAATTGATACCCCATTCCAAGGATAGATGAGCTCATTAATGAGCTACATGGAGCCAAATTCTTTTCAAAGATCGATTTGAGATCGGGCTACCACCAAATTAGGATGAGGGGGTCAAATGTTGAGAAGATAGATTTTATATGTCACTATGGCCACTTTGAGTTTCTAGTCATGCCATTTGGGTTGAATAATGCTCCTACTACTTTCCAATCTTGCATGAACCAAGTTTTTTAGAAACAACTAAGGAAGTTTGTATTGATATTTTTTGATGATATCTTGATTTTTAGCAAGACATGGGATGAACATCTCAAGCACTTGGAGGAAGGTCTTAGTATCCTAGAATCTAAGAGCTTGTTCACCAAAGCATCCAAATGTGACTTTGGAATGGAGGAGTTACTATACCTTGGTCACATAATCAGTGTTGAGGGAGTGAAGGTTGATCTGGAAAAGATCAAGGCTGTTGTTGATTGGCCACCTCTTGAGAACTTGACTCAATTGAAAGGGTTCTTGGGTCTTTGTGGATTTTATAGCAGATTTGTGAAAGGGTACTCACAGAATGCTACTCCTCTTATGGATCTCATGAAAAAAGGGGCCTTTTGTTGGTCAGAAAAGGCTCAATCTATCTTTGATAAGTTTAAGAGGATCATGAGCTCTTGTCTGGTTCTGGCTATTCTAGATTTCTCCAAGCCTTTCGAGTTATAGTGTGATGCATTCAGAGAAGGAGTTGAGGCTGTTTTGATGAAAAACAAACATCCCATAGTGTTTGAGAGTAGAAAGCTAAGAGGTGTTGAAAGAACCTATTCCATTTATGACAAGGAAATGCTTGCCATTATACATGCATTAGCTAAGTTCAGACAATATTTGGTGGGAAAAAAGTTTGTGGTCAAGACTGATCATAACAGTCTCAAGCACTTTATGCATCAGAAGGATCTAAATGAAAGGCAACAAAAGTGGGTGAGTAAGCTCCAAGCTTAATATTTTGACATCGAGTATGTCAAGGGGAAAAACAACATTGTGGCTGATGCTCTATCTAGGAGACCCCATTTAAGCTCACTATGTGAGCTTACTACCGATTGGAAGGACATGTTGCTTACTGATTATGCCAAAAATTAGTTTGAAACCAGCATTATTTAGGGTACTTTTCATGATGAAAGGTACAAGGTGATTGAAGGACTGATTCACTACAATGGTAGGATCTTTTTGGTGGCTGATTCTAAGCTCAAAAAGAAGATTTTGTTGACATTTCATGACATTTCACTTGCTGGTCATCAAGGCTTATTTAAGACATAGAAGCAGATTTGGGAAAGATTCTCTTAGAAAGGTTTGAAAGGGGAAGTTCAATGCTACATTCAAGAGTGTCCCACTTGTCAAATGAACAAAAATGAGCATACTCTACTAGTCAGTTTGCTACAACCTCTCCCTATTCCCAATCAAAAATGGGAAATCGTATCAATGGACTTCATCACAGGCTTGCCCAAGGTCCAAGGGAAGGATTTTATCTATGTTGTAGTGGATAGATTAACCAAATTTGCTCACTTCTTCGCCATTACCAGCTCTTTTTCAGTAGCCCAAGTTGCAGATCTATTTTTTCATGAGGTGTTTAGGTTACATGGGCTGCCAAAAAACATTGTGAGTGATAGGGACAACATGTTCCTCAACACTTTTTGGTGAGAGGTCTTCAGAATGAGTGGTATTGTGCTTACTCCAAGCACTAGTTATCACCCCCAAATAGATGGACAAATGGAAATAGTGAATAAGTGGTTGGAAGACTATTTGAGAAACTATGTTTCTGAGTAGCAAATAGCATGGGTGAAGTGGCTTCACATAGGTGAGTACTTCTATAATTCTTCTTTCCACATGTCAATAAAGATGTCACCTTTCTTGGCTCTTTATGGTTATGAAGCTCCTAGCTTTGCTGATTTAGTGTTTGGTGACAACAAAGCTCCTTAAGCCAAGGACTTATTGCAGCAGAGTCAAGATATCATGAAATCATTGAAGAACAATCTTCAGATGGCACAAAATCAGTAGAAGATGTATGCTGATCAACATTGTGTTGATCTCTCTTTTGAATTTGGGGATATGGTTTATCTTTGATTACAACCTTATAGATAGTCTACTCTCAAGAAGAGTGGAGCTGAGAAGCTCAAACCTCATTTTTATGGGCCATTCAAGGTTATCAAAAGGGTTGGAGCAGTAGCTTATGAGTTAGAGCTACCTTCTGATAGAAAAGTACACAATGTCTTCCATGTGTCTCACCTCATGAAGGCACTTGGACACAATGATGTTGCTTCATCACAGTTGCCACCTTTGGATGAAGGATAGTTGGTTTTAATTCCAGAGGAGATACTTGATTATAGAGAATGTTATTTGAGGAAAAGAACCATCAGAGAATACTTAGTGAAGTGGAAAAATTTGCCTATAGAGGATGCAAATTGGGAGAATTATGAGATTCTGTAGCATCTAGGGTTGCGATTGCTTGAGGACAAGCAATCTTGGGGAGGGTGGACTGTAATGTCCCCTTCTTGAGCATGATCTTTCCAGTGACCATTGGCCTATTCTTGAGACCCATAGGCTACTCGAAAGGTAAAATTAGGGTTTTTTGTTTTAAAGGATGATCTTACTTGAGGTCAGTTGATTCAATGGCATATTCTTTTGGGTTTTCAGAGAGCTTCATAGTGATATGTTCTTTTTGGCATTCTGAGCATCTTCAAGAATTTACTATTTTTAGTAAATTTTATTTTTGGCAGTGGTTCAGTTGGTTTCGACACAGTTGGCTTCCATGTCAATTTGATCTATTGGCTTACTACATTTTGGGCTTTGGGGGAAAAAATAGAGAGATAATTCAAATTATTTTAATTAAGTCATGTTTTAATGTTATATTTTAACATTGACTTTCCCCTTGGCCTAGCTACTTCACTTTAAGTTGTTTTAAAAAGATGTTCTTTATGGGGTGGGTGCCTTATCGAAAGAATTAATTATAATTCTTATTGAATATTTAATCCAAGCTTAAGTTGGATGCCACCTATTGGAGGATAGGGTTTTTATAAGGGTCAAATGGAAATTATAAAAGGAAGCCATTGGTCCTCACTTGGATCATCTTGAACTACAGGAATGTTATGCAGCTGAATTGGCTTTGGGATTGCTTCGAGGAATGAAAGCCTCCTAGCTTGGCATTGCTTCTCACTTGAAAGATAGAGACTAGTGGTGAGATAGTGTAGTTTGATTGTTTTGTATGTAGGATTTGTGCATTGTATTCAGTGTGTGTTTTATAGATCAGATTATGAGAAATTCAGGACTATCATATTCATTATAGTAGGCTATGTTTTATTCATAAGTAAAAAAAGACAAAGAATTTCATTGTGGGTATTGGCTATATCTCTCTATTTGTAATGGGTGCTCCTCTTCTATAAATTGTAGATTTTTTAATGATTGCTATGATTTTTAAAGGCAAATCACCCCTCTTGTTAGACTATACTTCCTGTGTGTGCATTGGGATGTGTGTAATAATTATATAGAAATGTTTGGGTCTGTTTGGTGTTCCAATCTTGGGTGCATTCATCATTAGGGCCTTTTTCTTTTCATTTCACGTCAATAGGATGAATTGGGTGAGAGATTTGTCCATTTTAGTGTGATCTTAGGTTGCTAGTTTTACATTTAAAGGCACAAATTAGAACATACTAGAATCATGAATCTGTGTTTTTTTAGGAAAGAAAGTAGTCACGGTGTTTCCATTAATCAAGGAGGATTCTCTATTTAAATGCTTGTTGAATGGTTCTAATTCTATGTTCTTGGTAGGCAAATTCTTGATCATATTGTAAGCTGGCAGTAGTACTGACATCAGTTCTTTAATCTTGCTTAATCATGATTTGTAATGCTGATCTTATATTCTGAAACTACATTGTAATACTTTAGATCTCCATCATATGGTAGCTTCCATTCCCTTTCAAGTCAGAAAGCTGGAATTGCTAGAGTTTTGAAAAGTTTTGATCAATTACTTAGAAATCTAGCTTTATATTCCTTGTACAAATAAAAGTTAATATTTTATACACAGTTCATAAATAAAATAATTTATGACATTTCATTCCATCCCTTTCCATCTATATTTAAGATTTATTTGAAACCATATCCACTTTCATAATAAGATAACTTATTTGAAGGAATTCTTATTTTTCACAATAAAATTTATTTATAAATAATACTAATTTTTGAACCATCAACCATTCCTAAGTAGGTTGTAATTTATTTATATATAATATGGTATAATTTTCTTGATGTATCATTTAAATAATTGGAATTACAATGTTCTTTGGTATTACTGATATTATGCTTGTTTGGAAAATTTTATTTCAAGTTTTTGTAAGACAATCTCATGATGTGGAGGTAGTCTATGGTATAACATCATGAACTATATTTGGAAACTTTTAGACATAATATTATAATATATCCATCATATATTAATATTTAAGGAATTTAAAAAATTATATTACACATGGAGAAGTTTAACTATATGTCTGAAGTAGTACAAGAATGTCACACAATCTATTATTAACTTTTTTATGTCATCATTTCTCAATTTAAAAAAAAACAATAATGAGAACCTTTGGGTATTTTTGGTGTTCTTGGTTTGAAAATGATATTGATGGAAGACCAAGTATTTGAAAATGAGCCTTGATTGGAAAAATAGCTTGTTGGCCACTCAAGGGTAAAAAAATAGGAAATTTTGAAAACCAACAAATGGTTGTTTTTTCCCACAAGCAATAAATACTTGGTTTCTTACTTTTGTGTTCTCATTTTCAGCATAGTTTGGAATGCCATTTTTCAAACATTTTACCCAATTATTTTCCATTTTATTGACATCAAGAAAGGTAAGGATAGCTGAATTTATGCCAAGGTATTTAATTTTTTATTTCACTTTTAAATCTACTTGTAAGTTTTCTTATTACATAAATATCCACTTTTCCATTACTTGTAAAATTTTCATTATGGGGGAGTAGGAAAACAAGCCAACATCTGATATGTGAAGTCTCTCCCCACTTCATTACTTTGGAATTCATGATGACATGCATGACATTAGTTATGGAGGAGAATAGCTTTAGAATATAAGGATTTGAGCTTATTAAAAAATAAATTAATGAAAATATATCTTGAGTTTGATAATGGTATATTTTTTTCAATATTATTTTTTAAGAATTATAGGCAACAAGATTTAATTCATCTTTTATGTCAAATTTTTCTTTGTGGTTAGAACAAATCTATATAGGCACATTAGGATATTCTCAACATAATAACCTGCTCTCACCTCATTAAAAAAATGGGGGTAGGGATAATCATGATAATTCCATGCTATTAATAACCTATGTCAAAGAGAAACTAAGGATAGCAAGAAAACCTCCACATAAGAACCTATCTTTTAAGAATGCATACAAATGACCATTTTCATTGGCAAATTTTTGCCTGAGGAATTGAAGAAAATTTTTAAAAGATAATTTTCAATATACTTGTACAAATTAAAAAAATTTAGAAAATCCACTTAAAATATTATAAAAATGAAAAAAAACTAACTCATACATATGTACCTCAAGAAGAATATAATAAACATGATTTTTCTGATAAATATAGTGGCATGCATGAGGTAATACATGAGATTAGGTGTGGGGGAAATGATGAGACTATAGAGTGGCTCATTATATCCATGAAATAAAATCATTTTTACTTTCATATGAAGTGGATATAAGTTTAGTTTCTAAACTTATGATTTATTTAGAATGAGATATATAAACTATGTCTTAGTTATTTCTTTAGAAATCATTATCATATTATTTGTTAACTACTATTACTAATTCTTGGGAAAAGATTGTTAATGTGTGTGTATGAAACCATAAATCGTAATATTATACTTTTATCATAAGTTATAAATCAAGGATCAACTTTGGATTACATTATAGTAGCCCTGAAGATCACCTTCATCACTAAATTCCTGAGATGATCAACAAAGAAATATTTTCTATTCTTGGGAAATTAATCATTTCCATGAATAGATATCTACAAGAATGGTAATATAACAAGATAAAAAAATGATGTTAATCCTTGGTATGATCCCATGGCCTTATAAGGAGATTATGGTATAAGATGTAGCATTTTGGCTAAGCTACAGACTTCCATAGGTGATATACGAACTTCATTTGGTGAGCTACAAAATTAATTAGGCTTGTTATGGACTTCATCAGCTTATTATGGACTTAATTAAGAATTATAAATACTTCTTCAAGCTTGTTATGGAATTCATCAAGCTTGCTATGGACTTCATCAAACTTTCTATGAACTTAATCAAGCTTGCTACTATATTTGATAGAACTACTAAAGACTTATTTAGAAAGCATTTCTAAGGAATTATAATGATTGATTGATTTATTCTTAGATGGTGAAGATCATTCCCAAATATCAAAAGATCTCTCTCTCTCTCTCTCTCTCTCTCTCTCTCTCTCTCTCTCTCTCTCTCTCTCTCTCTCTCTCTCTCTCTCTCTCTCTCTCTCTCTCTCTCTCTCTCTCTCTCTCTCTCTCTCTTTATATATATATATATATATATATATATATATATATATATATAATATATATATATATATATATATATATACATATACTTTATATTTATATAATGTAAATAAATGTAGATTTGTATAAACTAGAAAATTTCATTCCAATAAAACAACTCTCAATATTTTGTGGAGATTGATGCTTTATTGTAATAGATTAGATTCCTATAATAAATGTCTATCTCTATATTTTGTAGATATTGAGATAGGATAGAATATCTAGCTTGTTACTCCTAAATAAGGCATTAGTTGGAAGCATGAGATTATAAATTCAACCTCCCACAAAATTAAATAAAAATAAAATTATTTCTCTCTCCATTATTCTAAATAATTCATTCTGAACTATGTGGCATAAAAGATTATGATTTTGAATAAAACCCTCTTCTAAAGAATGAGTTGGCCACTCATTCCAAGGAAGATGGATCAATGTGTTTATGTTTACTTCTTTTTGATGTAATTATATTTTTATTTTGAATTTTTGTATTTTCCCTTTTTGTCATGTAAACATTCCTTTCTATATAGTTTGTTGTGAACTTACACGTGTTTTCTTTGTTTATCATTTATTTTTAATTTAATAATTTAATTTATGCAAGTTTGATTTAATTTTATGCATGTGTGATTTAATTTATTAAAGAGAAATTTATGCCAATGTGGAGTTTGGTAGAGGGGACCATTTTCCATAGATCTCTTTCTCATATTGCATATTTCATTTGAACACTAGCCCTGAATTGATATTATTTAATGAAGGGGATTAACAACCCTCATCAATTATGTGTGTATTTTAGAGACTTGAATAGGGTGTCATTAAATCCTCTACCTTAAATGGAACAAATTATTCAAGTAGTTTCAGTTTCTCAAATTTTCTTCCTTTTGGATGACTATTCAAGTTACAACCAAGTGTTAGTAAAAGAAGAAGATCAATACAAGATAACCTTCACTACTAAATGGGGCATATTTGCCTATAAGAGAGTGCCATTTTGGTTGTCTAATGAAGGTGACACATTTTAAATAGACATGGATATGTATTTCCAATATTTAATTAATGAGATGGTACAAATATACCTTGATGACATAATTATTTCTCTAAAGATGCTAGTGACCACTTAAATCCTCTAGTGTTAATATTTGAAAGGTGCAAGAAATATAGAGTTTCTCTCAATCCCAAGAATGTGTCCTTTTTTTATCATGAGGGTAAAATACTTGGCCATATTATTTCTAAGGATGGGCTTGATATAAAACCCTGATAGGGTAAGTGTTATACTAGCTTTGTCATTTCCCAAGCATAAAAAAGTTTTGCATAGTTTTCTTGGGGAAATAAATTTTGTTATGAGGTTCATACCTAGTTTTGCCAATCTTGTGAGACCTATTAAATCTATATTAAAAAACATCAAGAATTTATTTGGACCAAGGACGGTAAGGATAGTTTTGAAGCCATCAAATAAGTTAGTGTTCAGGCACCCACACTAATAAGTCTTGATTATCTAAGGACTTATTCTTGTATGTTGTTTCCAACATTAACACCATGTATTTTATGTTAAGTAGATAAATAATGAAGGAATTGAACATCCTATAGCCTTTTTTAGTCAAGGTTTAGAAGGCTATGAAAAGAAATAAGTAATGGAAATTATAAAAAGCCTTA
>JARHVA010010668.1:115000-142504 GCA_037957365.1 Torreya grandis | reverse complement strand
TAAAAAGATAGCTAAGGTATAGAAGAATATCATCCTATAGTGGTGGCTCGAGAAAAAAAATAGCACTATCCACCTAGAATGTGTCATCATAGGGAATATAAGCAGGAGGAGAGAGTGCAATAGCCTCAAAAGAGACACTAAAAAGTGAAGGAGGAAGAGTGATATAGATCTAAATAGGATCTCTGAAAAGACTTTCAAGAGTGCTCCAGATAGTGGAGGAACACTATGTGTGTTCTACATAGTGGTGTGGATCCCATGAAAGTGTATCAGTAAGTGATCATAGACACAATCAAAAGAGTTAGCCTAATCATCGTATTGACCTAGGTCAATAGGAGCAAAAATATTTGCATATAAGAATGGGATAAGTTCTTGATCTATGAGTGAATGTTCCATGTACAAATGCATGAAGCATAATTGGTCTTCCCAACAAGAACCATTGGTGTAGACTCAACTTTCCTCATCTGGTATCTCTCATGTGGAGTTAATATGACCACAATTGAGATTAATAGTTCACGCTCTAGAAATAGACTTTAGACTACACTAAAAATAAGCCTAGTCAAATGAGAGCAATCAGTGCACAAGTGATAATGCACACTCAAATATACGTCAAGCTCTATTGACAATGCATCTAGCAATATAAGAATAATCCGTGTAAATAGTCACTAAATAGGGACATGTAACAGTTAAAAAAGTTGAGTATGCACACAAGAGAGAATGTAGGGCCCACAACAACCTCCCTGAGATAATCAACAATGACCCCCTTTGTGTTTGCAATCAGAAAGCACGCTTCAAGAATGAGCAATCTGTGCTTATGATCAAGTACCAATGCATGCTCTAAGTATGGATGTTGGAGTTAACCAAAATGGATCCCCACAAGTAATAGCAATCAGTGCACGAGTGAAAAAGCACATCTTAGTGAATTGACATCAGAATCTGCTGACAATACGTCCATAAATGTGAGCAATCAGCACAATACCCATTAAATTAGTACAAGTGAAAACATCAAACAAGCCAAACTGGAGGACATTGCGGTCTGTTGATAATACGCTTGTATGAAGAAAAAAGTAAGAAGAGAAAAAAGAATGATTTGTTTATGAACGGGTTTAACTACCTACCAAATTAGATCTCAAATTTCATTCTTCAACTACAAGAATACAAACTAAGTAACAAATCAACCATAATATTCGCTCTTTAATATCTCCTTATTATTCTGATACAATATATTATTTTATAAAAAAAATGAATTAATAAATTCATATCCTCACTAAATAATAATTACTTAACAAAAACATATAACTCCCACCATGGATTGGTCACCCCATTAAAACTCCTCATGTCTTCCACCACTTCACCATGTGAATAATTAATTTTCAAAAAGCGCCTAAGAAGAGGAAACTGCGAGTTGACTTATCACGGCTGTTGGACGTGCCAACCACGGACAGCATGCTACTTGGAAAAACGGTGTAGAGACCTGCGTTGGACTTGGAAGGCCGTGTGGCAGGTAAGGAGGAGCACAAGAATAATTTTAGTCGCCAAGGAATAAGCGGTTGGACCTGCTCGCCGTAAAACTCCCCAACTTACCATTGGATCTGATCCTGCTCACCGACAGTCGAATGGAAAAGCCAATCAAACGACGGCGTGAGGAGTATTCGAAGTAGAGGATAGCCGTTTGAAGGCAGCTTTGAATGGCGGTGGACTATATCTGTTGAAACCTCGGATGATGATGTCATTATATTTTCATAAATATCTTAATAGACTTCATTATCCACCTATGTACGGTGGATTATATAAGTGTAATAAATACTTACACTAACAAAACATATGGACACATCTCGAGATGGTTGATTTGGTTACATGAATTTGATTTTAAATTTTTAATAAAACAAAGTTAACATTATGTGGGTCTTAACCGTTTACCTTGTATCAAGAGAGGTTATTTTTCAAAAAGAATGTTGGATGATGATAATTTTAATTTTTAGTTTTTTAATTTTGAAATCATCTCAAAAGAGTTTGAAGAGATCTTAAATTTGGTATTATAGAGGTATACCTCTAACAATTTTACTAGGTCTTTGTGCAAGAATATAGTTGTTCATGTGATCTCATTGTAGGTAATCAAAGTTGTTAGTATAAAATGGGATTCAATAAAAATTTTGTATCAATATGTTATAGAGCATGAACATGTAGTTATTTTGTATGCATTACATGAGGAGATAACTGGATTCCATTATATTGGGAATGCCATCATGCATATAGTTTTTCAAGCTAGAGATTATGGTGGCCATCCATTCATAATGAATCAAATCAACATACCTATACATGTAAACTTTATTAATGGATAGTTAATTTGAATTTAATCAATTAGATCAAAATGATGTGCATTCTCATTTGTGACCCATTTGAAAAACAATCCCTAGATTTCATTGTTCCCATATATCTTCTTGATAAGAATAATGGTACATGTTACATCATTACTACTATATATTTTCTCACCCAGTGGGTAGAAGGTGATCCCACCATGACTGTATAGCTATAATTGTGGAGATATTCATCTATGAGAACATCATTACTCGATTGTGGTGCATGCTTACCATTAATAGTGAACAAATGCCACTCTTTCCTTTGAATTATTTTTAGGTTTTGTGAATTAAGTTCAACAACACAAAAATTAATTCAAATTATCCTCAATTGAAGGGGCCATTGAGTCATTTAATGAAATATTAGATAAAATATTTATTGAGTTATGTAATGTAGGTCATAAGCATTGGGATAATCATGTGGCTATATTTCTTTAGGCATATGGCACCATTATAAGGACCTTACATAATAGATAACATTTTAGATTATATATGGATTTGAGGTAGTGGTTTTCATTTAATTATAATTATTACTCTATGTGTCACCCTATGGTCTTCTTGGGGGATGATAGCTAATTACAAGCTTGTCTATAGGATTTAGTCGAGTTAAAATTAAAAAAATTGATGGTGCAATAGATCTAAAGCATGGAGAACCCATACCAAAAATATTGTCATGGCCACCATATAAAAGACAATTCAATTATGGTTGGAATCCATGTTCTCATATATGAATTGCGTTACAAAAAGTACCTAGATAATTTATTAAATTGTTGGATATTATCCAAAATCATTATTAATACCACAAGAAAAACACCCACCATACATGAAATATATAAATATAATGAACGCTGAAAGAAATAAAATACATATGTTTATTCTAATTTGCATCACTACTTATTTAGATCAATTTTACTAGCTTATATTCTCTAGTATAACAATAGTAACTCTCTTCCACAAAGTATTTCGAAAACTCGCTATATGTTCTCTTATAAGACAAGAAAGGAGTTTAGGTTTGGGGTTAGGCTTTTCTTAATTAGTTACTTGTAAACTAAGTCATCTTAGATCTAATACTTACCTATTATTAGAATAATTTAATTAAATAAATACTTAATTGATAATGGGTTATGAATAAGTGTTCACTAGTTAGTTATTATCCAAAAATTATATTACAAGTGAATCTTAAATCATAAAATTGTATGCATTATTAAATATACTAACATTATCACTGAATATTATTTTGGAATAGGTAAGGATGGAGGAATCTCTGAACTATCCGTCTTTGAGAAAACATTCCTTTACTTCTAAAAGTTTCATGATTTGAAAAAATTAGGACGAAAATAAGAGCTTTTTAAAATATTTCTCAAAATGATCATTTTCCAAATAATACTTAAGATCAACAACCTTATCAAGTATCAGTTTCTAGATATAAATCATATGAATATCAATGTTATTTACATTATGGTGCTACAATGGGTTACGAAAAATGTGGATGACACTCTAATTATCTCATCGAAGCAATGTGGGTTGGGTCTAAAAAATACAAACTCAGAGAGCATGTGTTGAATTGAAATTGGGTCACAATTGGCAATGAAATACTAACCATAATCATCTTCCATATAGAAAAAATAATTGTAGTTGGTTTTTTACAAGACCAAGTCTAGGACCTTCTCTAAGATGATATATTTTTCCTATAGTCAACTTGTTAGCATATAGATCTCCTCCCTAATCATTATACATACGTAACCTACAACTATAGTTTTCCTACTAAAAGTGTAACTAGAAATTTATATATCTTTTCATTTCTTATACTCAATCCAACAATTAATGGTACCATTAAAATACCATAGAATTTTATTTCAAACATGGAAATGGTTATAATGGGGATCCTAACTTAATCCTAACACAAAATTCACAAAAAAAGAGATTATGATGAATATGCGTAAGGTATAAAATACTTCCCCCAATTTATTGTATGTTTTAGCATCAACCAAAGGAAAAGAACACTTGGAATAAATATTGATTCTATATTGAAAAGGAGTTTGTGTGGATTTTCAACTTGCATGTTGAAATGATGGAATATTTCGATTAAGTAACAAAAAATTATTTCTGAAACTGTGAAATCTAAAAACCAATGGAAAATGTAATAAGACTAAATTAGTAATCTAAAAATATTTATTTAACCCTAATTTCACATCATTAATATTCATGGATGAAATCTCTATAATTATTAATTTATTAGCATAGAGGACAAACATTATAGTTTCATGTATACTTTCTTGGTGTAGATTGTGGGGTCAGACAGACTCCACATAAAACTAGAGTTGATTAGAAAGATGTCAAAATTTTCATACCAAGATTGTGGATCCTATTTTAATCCATAAAATTAATTTTTTAATCTATACACATATCTAGAGTTCTCTCTATTGATGGGCTTCCATGCAAGAGTGCAATTTTGACGTCCATCGAATGGAATCCCCACCCCATGTTGAAATTAAGGAGAGTAATAACATAATTGAATTCATATTTTCAAATGTAAAAGAGGTTTCATATTAATCAACATCTTCATCTTGTGAAAAATATTTTTATTCAAGCCTATATTTTAACCCGTCAATGTACCCATCTACTACAAAATTAGTGTTGTACATCCACTTACATGTCAATATACCCATATAATATAAATTATTGTGGTACACCCACTTTCACCTCACTATATTTATTCCTTTTAAATGTGGAACAATGCCATAAATTTTATTCTTTTTAAAATAAATAATATCTTCTATCATTTAAGATGTTTAAAAGCTCATGAGAAGTCTCCTTATCTTGACTAATTGTGAACTATACCATGGGTGCAACACCAAACTGATGTTATAATATAGTCTTATGTGGATATTACCGATTCCATATCCTTGTATTTCTCTCCTTTCAAACATTTTAAACCCATTTTCATTGAAGTTGTGTTAGTTGTGTAGATGTAGTTTTAATAATTTGTGGCATTAGTGTTGGAACTATTTATTCTACTATTTTTGGAGGAGTTGGTTTTCCCCATGAAACTCATCATCTAAAATGTAATGACTCTTATAATGATTTAAATAGCCTTGATATTAATAATCCAAATTATAATATATGTATGGCTCAAAAAAACCAATGAAGGAGGAGAAGTGGTGGCTTGTAAGCCTAGGATGGTTCATCAAACAACCCATCCACTAGTAAGACAAAATTAATGATGATCAGAACAAGAAGATGTCATGCCTTTACATTTTAAAAATAGTATAAAAGATTAAATGGATTGGCCTTAATTTCAATTTTTTTTCATTTATCATATGGGATATGCACCCATCATTAGATCAAAAAATCCTAAATTTAGAAATATTGGGCTTGACATTAGACCATTTTTATTCAAGATCCATGTATTGAACTAATGATGGGCGAGTGTGATTTTTAATGTATTTTTCACACTATATCTCCTCTACTAAAAATTTAAATGAAAGTCTTTGGAATGCACTATGCAATTGACCAGTCCCTTAAGTGTGTAGTTTTTACATTAGCTACACCATTATTCTAAGAGGTGTAAGGCATGATACATTGAATTTGATTGCCTATTTTTTAAATAAAATACAGTCATATAATTTTTGAAAAAATCTAATCCATTGTCTATTTTGATATTTTGAAATTTCTCTTTGAGATATTTTCATCAAGGGGTTTTAATTTTCTTAAGTGCTCAAATACATAACTTTTTTTCTAGATAGTAAACCCATGGTCTATGGGAGAAATAATCAATAAACATAATCATTTACTTATGTTTCTAAAAATAAGCATGAGGGAATGACATGGTATCACTATGAACAAACTACAATTTTTCATTTTCTCTCTAAGGTTTGCATTTGGGAAATGAATCCCTTTGTTTTTTTTCAAGTGCATAAACTAGACAAACTCTATCTCTAAAATTACATTTTTGGAAAACCAAAAAACATGTGGTTACTTAGTTATGAAAATAAGTGATAGTTTAAGTGACCAAAATTCTCATTATAAAGTTTAATCAAGTCGTTTTAATGCTTAATAATGACTTTTGAAGGTTGATAAAACACAAAGTTGTCAAATTTGTACATTAAAACTTAATGATCAAACTTAATAGTGGAATAGTCTTTTGGATTTATAATAACAACATCAATATATGTAAACTCAATGGTTTTCATTTACCTAAATGTGTGATATAATATATGGATAAGAGGTTCACAGACAAGTCTATAATATGGATAATTATTTTGAATATTCAATTCTCCATGTCAATGGACACCCCCCCCCCCCAAACAACTAGATGAATAGAATTTCAAAAAACAAAAATGAATACTATGGATTCGTTAAGGCTATGAAAAAGTGAGTCATCATATTCCATGTGGTGAGAGGATTTTGAATCTAAAATCCATTCAAACATATGTAATACATTTTTTTTAATAGAAAATGTTGCTCTTGTATTTGAGAGAGGGAGAAACATATTTTTCATCTATGCTTCCATGTATGACATTTTATTAACACATTGATGTTCATCATGGCCTAGTCTACCAAGAATTTATAACACTCTTTATCAATGTTTTCATTTAATTTCTATTTTCCTTTATTCTGATGGAGGAAGAGTTCGATGATTAATTTTCTTTGTGATTAGGCTTTAATTTAGAGTTAAATTGGTAGGGGGATTATCTTTTCCATAGTTAGGTTGTGACATATTATCAATATCATTGATAGTTAATACATGTTTCTTAGTACCTACAGGGCATATGTCACCACTGAATATCATTTTCTTCTATTCTCTCTTAATTCTCTCACCTAATTAATTAAAATTTGGTGCAATATATGCACTACCAAATAATATTTTTGTGTGTAGTGATTTGAGATAAATACTAAGTAGGTATGACCTAATTTTGAAAAAAATACTTATAATGGTTTGGTCATTGGTCTTGGTTATAATTGTCTCATCAAGTAAAAGTCTCAACACTTCACTTGAGTTATGAAATATTCAATTCATGGATAGTTTTATGGACTAATAGTGTTAATCTCATTTTTGAATTGACATGTTCACATATTTATATGACTCATAAAAATATCAAAAAAGATATTTCAAATTTCACATGGTTCCATAATGCCCTAAAAAATAGAACTTTAATTTAGGAGAAACTGAGTTACCTAGGATACCTTTGGCTTTGTCACAATAATTTTTCCATTTCATTCTTTGATAGAGAATATATGAGAATATTATTCACATAGTTTCATGTTTTAAATACCCCTAGTAAGAATCACATATACAATATAACCTTTCCCATTGATGTAGTTGGAACTAGTGAGGATTAACTTTTTTTCTATAATTTATGGCAAATGTTTTGTGGTAAAAAAAAGAAAATAATCAAATTTTTAAAAGAGTGTTTAGAGTAATATGTCAAAACTTTCATCTCAATGAGGGGATAAAAATAATATAGCTTCTGAAAATGTAAAAAAATAAGAAAAAGTGTCTAGATTTTCACATTAAAATAATTGATTTGGCAAGAGGATCAAAACATTGTAGTCATCATATGGGAAATTTATTTTTCTAAACTCACATTGTTTTTGGAAAATTTTAAATGCCTTTCCTTAATCTACGTGGAATATTGTTTTGGGTACTTATTGGGATGATTTTCAGTTTAAAATAATAAATAATGTACATGGTAAAATTTAAATAATAATACTCACTTTTCTTCCAAAAATGCCCTCTACACTATGTTTTCACTATGTTATTCTAAAACTAAATCCTAAATAGGAATGTTGAAAGATAACAAAGAATAATAAAGCTTTGTTTAAGCCTAACAAATGTAATCAAGGTCATTTTGGAATTATTAGGCCAGGCATGTTTTATTTATAGGCTCTCTAAAATTCAAATTCTAGATGTAAATAGTCGATAGGCCCAAAAGGAAATAACTACAAAGAGTTACACCATACTCGTAACCACACTATCTCATCTCTAAGGCATGTAGAGAGTAATTATATAGGTATAATGATTTGCAAATGCACCACATAATCAAACAAATAATTTATTTCTAATGGAAAATGCAAAAAATCTCAAGCATAATTGATATAGTATGATGTGCATGGAAGATAAATTTTGTATACAACACCATCTAAGGTTTGGATGTTGGAGGGATTTCCCTCACTTCATTAATAAAATTGAGTCAACTTTTCTAATAATGACAACTTTCTATGAGTTTTAAAACTTACAAAACATAATTTCTAATTGGAGGGATTTCTTTAGAAAAAAATCAACCTTTAGTACCCTACTAAACACACCAATTTATAATAAAACAATATCCCCTAAGGGTGAGTTGAGAGCATAAGATTAAATATTTTTAGTAGGCCACTAATATCCAATCTTGAAACTAAATGTGTATAAAAAATAAAATTCTAGATCTGACCACAAAATAAAATGGATTATAAAAAAAATTTAAAACTGTAGATGTAATATTTATACCTATTTTGGAATTGAAAAATATAATGTATGCATATATGATCCACATAACTACATTGTAAGAGGCAAAAACTTAATATATATGATGCCATATTAAATTACTATATATTTTCCAAAATTATTATAGCTACCATAAGACAAATGCACAATACATGCAATATATAAATCTAATGAAATTTTAAATAAAGACAATACACATATATATTCTAGGTAGTATTACTAATTATTTATATTTATATTAATATATATCATAAATTCACCAATATAATAATAGAACTTCTAAAATGCACCTCACCCACTATCCCTCTCTACTCTTATATAGATAAGAAAAGAGGCTAAGGTTAAGATTAGGGTTTCGGAAATTAGTTTGTTGTATAATAATTTTTATTAGATAAGTGAATCACTTTTTATTAGGGAAACAAATAAATAAAATACTTAATTTATAATATTCTCTAATACTATATTATGTGTAAGTGTCAATTAGTTAGTGTTTATCCAAGAATTATATTACAAATGAATATTAAAAGTACATATTAAATCATAAAAATACGTGTGTTATTAAATACACTAAAAAAAGTTTCAGGTTCAGTTGTTGGGTCTCTTTTTGATTCACAAGTTTTGGATAATGGAGCAATCAAATTATTTTTTGGGATGATGCTAAATTTTAAGATTATGTGAATTGGATTTAGCTAAAGTTTTAATTCTTTCCACAAACTTGAAATTATCTCTTCTTATTATTTAAATAAAGTCCTTTTTGATGATAATATTTTAGAATTGTTATTTATTTTGTAGTTTGTTATTATTGTGTAGATTCTAATGAGAACTCCCAATATGTGTTTTAAGACTGTGTGTTACTGACCTCTGTTATTTCCCTATACCACTAGTAATCCAACCTTATTCATATGTAAAATTTAAAATTTGGAAAAGAAAAATTTGTATTGAATGACTTTGGTATTATCCAAATATCACCTTGGTATGTAGTGCCTTGATACTATATAAAGATCTCTACTGCATTGAACATTTGGAATCGAGGACTATATAAGCTACATTTAATATTTTATCTAAGGACATAGAGTATAAAAACTAGGTTACATTGAAGATCCAATTTTAAACAACCATGATCAACACTATCTTTTCACAATGCAATATAATGTGTAGGCAAGAAATGCATCATGATGCACCAAACAATAGCACAATGCCATGGAAGATCACTATCTCGATGAGGAAATTTTATTGTTTACATCATAAATTGAGTATCAAGAGTGATTTGGATAAATAGTATCCAACATGACCACTATAGTTAAGAGGCATGTACCCAACATAAGGTTCATATGAAAAATTGATATATGGAATATGACAGGAGGATTTCACCCCACGACATGATCGAAAGATCGCATAGTTGGATGACACATGACCTAATGGTGAAATTAAGGATAATTATGATCATTAGAGAATTAATGAAATTATTAATTTTAATTATTATAAATTTTATGAATATATTGAATTGATATTTTGTGTTTGAATATATTTTTTATTTTGAGTGTATGATGTAATTTTTCATTAATACATAAGATATATTTTTTTCTTTTTGAGTGTGAATAATTGTGAATTTGTGTGGGATGAAAAAGGATTTTCACAAGATAATTTTTATTAGATTTTTCTAATATAGTGTTCCAAAGAATAGAATAATATGGTGGAAATGGAAAAGGAGACTATGATTTCCATCAGTGTTACTCCAATGGAAGGGCACCTACTAGTACATCATTGAGATATTAGTTGACTTATTTTTCATGGTTCCATGATTATGGATGAAGTTTAAATTATTGATCTAATTCTTTTTACAAATGGTTTCAATATGGTAGATGACTTGATGGGTTTATTGTAGTATCATCTAACTGATGAGTATAATAATTTCACCCTTGCATTTTAAGTGTAAATATTCCAATAACTCTTTAAAGACTTTGACATCTATGTCTAAGGTGTTACTTAGATGTAATTAATTTATTATGATGCATTTTAGGTTACATCTTATTTTAATTGGACTGAGGCATAATCGAGGATTGGTATGGATATAATCGAATGCACAAACAAAATCTATGTGTAGTAGTGAAATCAAACATGAGATAGAATAATCTTATTACTCAATAATCAAAATAATCCAATATTATCATTAAAATAATTAGCCATAAAATATTTAGGAAGGTAAATTATATAAGTAAAATATAAACATTTCTTCACATCTTCATGAATGTGATATTATCTTTCAAATGACCTAGAAAGACACTTAATCAAGCTAAATAAACATGTGTAGGTAAAAAACATTAAAATAAATAAAAACCTACACTAGCGCCCCCATTAAACTTAGCTTAGGTTGGTAGTAGAATTGGGTCCTATCTTAAAGGATTGATGAGGCAGCCAAATATAATAAAATTCCCCCTAAAGGATGATTTCCAAGCTACCCAAACCCATGAAGCGATCTTAAATGAAGATACTTGTTCTTAGTGAAGGGTTTGGTATATCAAAAAAATTATCCATTATTTGGATGTAGTAGAGATCAATGACATGATCATAGATGATATCATAAGTTAAGTGCATGTGAATCTCTATTTTCTTGGTCTATTGATGGAGGACCAGACTCTTTTAGATCTAGATTATGCTTTGGTTGTCATATAAGATGATAGTTGGTCATCAAAACTAGATAGGAAAACACAGTGAGAATCTATTGAATCTAGATAGCCTTAGTGGAAACATTCACATCTATTTTACATTATACCTTAGTATAAAATTAAAATATAGCATTTTTATTCTTGCATGACCAAGTAATCAAACTAGAACCAAGCGAGAAATTAAAGCCTAAAGTATATTTATGATTCTAAATATCACCAGGCCAATTTGAATCTATACAACCAATTAAGTCAACATCTATGTTCCCTCCATAATGAATCTATAAAATATCAGTACCTTGAATGTAGTAGAGAATCCTCTTAGCTAATTTCCAATGCAACTCATGCCGTTATTACACAAATATGGAGATTGTTTCCACTACATATGAAATGTTAGGTCTAGTATGTGTAAGGTATATGAGACTACCAACAAGTTGTTAATACAAGGTAAGATCAACCAAAGGATATGGATAATCAACCTCAAGCTTCACACTAGATAGAAAGGGATTTGGAGCTATCTTATAGTCATTCATGTCAAACCATTCAAGCAAATCAAGAGTGTTTGGATTGTGCAATAGTGATCCTAGAGTTAGACTGAGAATTTCAATCTTGAGGAAGTAATGAAACAAGCCCAAATCAATCATTAAGAACATGTCAAGAAATGTAATTTTAATTATTGTGATGGTGGATTAAGAAATTTTTGTGATTAATAGGTCATCCATGTACACAACCAAAATAAATAGTGAATCATCCTACCATAAAATGTAGAAATTTATATCAAAATAGTATTTGTTAAACACAACTAAAAGAAGAAAGGATTCCATCTTGGCATACCAAGCTTGAGGAGCCTATTTAATGTCACATATATATTTATAATGTTTGTAAACTAATGATAAATATTCAACAAATGATTTTGGTTACTCCATGTATATTTCATCTTTGAGTTCATTGTAAAAAAGGGAATTCTTGACATCCATATGATAAAAATCGTAATGATGTGTAGTAATAATAATAAGAGTGAGTTGGATTTAGTTTTTTTAATCTATTGGAATGAATATATTGGTATAGTCAATTCTATGTGCCTAATAAAAACCCTTTATTAAAAAAATTGATTTAAAATTTCCTGTAGATCCATCTGATACAAATTTTGTTCATTATATCCACCTACATCGAATAAGTTATATTCCTTTAGGAAGAGAGACTAAATTCCAAGTGTTGTTCCTCAATAAGGAACCATACTCCTCTTCCATAGTAATATCCCACTCAAGAGTAGTTGATGCCTCATGCAAATATAATGGATTAGAATTATATGTAATGAAAGAATGTGGGGCATACTAGAATTATGAATGTGCCTACCTAGTGTTTGATGGAACTTCAACCCATTGGCTAGCACTTTTGCAGAGTATATTTATCCCAATGAGGACAAAATCTTAGAGACTCAAAAGGAGATTCCTCACCCTTCGAAGATATTTTTGGATAAGGAGGAGGTAATTCCTCATAACTACTCTCATCATCATAATTAGAATAAGAATTTGGATTGTCAAGAAGTTTCTTGGGTAGATCTAAATCAACATAAATATCATCAAATTTTTGTGCATCTAAGGAAGGGTATAGGTGTTGAGAGTGGTCTTTGAAGGAACCTCTTTAAAATGAAAACTACTCTCAGTTAAGAAAACTTATGAGTGGTGGTACGGAGAATCTTGTATCCCTAAACACCCTTAGGAAATCCAAAAAAAATGCAAGGTTAACTTTGAGGTTCCATTCCCTTACATTTCTTCTTTAAAATTTGTGCCATAGTATGAGATCCAAACACTTGAAACTGATTCACTATGGGTTTTCAACCAATCCAAGATTCAAAAGGAATGAATCCCTTCAATGTTTTATGCGAAAGTTGGTTATAGATATAATAATCACAATTGATGGCCTCAACCCAATACTAAGGTGAAAGAGACTTGAAGTGGAGGATATAGTTGGCCATTTCCTTCAAGGACATGTTATTTCAATCTAAAACAACATTATGTTGAGGACTATATGGAACTAAATGTTTTATTTCAATCCCTTTTGAAGTGTAGAATTATTAAAAATGGTTATTGACATACTCACCACCAAATGTCAATGTAAAAAATATTGATGGATTTACTGGGTTATTTTTCTAGAAGAATCTTGAAGTCCTTAAAATGATCAAAAACCTCAAATTCATGATTAAAAAATTACATCTAAGTGTACCTCAAAAATTTATTGATTAAATTATGTGTTTAGTCCTATTGAATGAAGGTTTTATAAATGGACTAGCAATGCCACTATAGACAAGTTCCAATATCTATTTATCTCTCTATGGTTTTCCACTATAATAATTATCCTTAGGATGCTTACCAAGTATGTAACCCTAGAAAACTCCATCATTAACCTTGACTCATGGAAACCCTAAAACCATGTCATGATGATTGAGTTAATCTAGATAGCGATAGTTGAGATGGTTGAATTCATCATGCCATAATTTTCTAACCCCATATGAGTGAGTGAGCAATACAGTAGAGGGTTAGTTATGTGAACAATGTGATAATGTATACAATCATGACTGGTGATCTTATTTCCCAAATGCAACTATAGAGTCATTATTTACTTTCCTAATAAACAATAAATCAGTTGTGAACTCAACTCACTTTTTTGAACTAATATGAGTGATATGATAAATATAAAGGATATTGGTGGATAAAGTGGGAACACATAGAACATCATGAAATTTCCCATAATTCACTTCAACAGATCCTCTCTCACTAAATTATGTGGAAGCATTGTTACCAAACAAGATGGAAGGCATGGAAGAAGGCTCCAAGGATGAGAACATATCTTGTGGTATGAGGTATCAGGGTCATTTAACCATATGAAAGGTTGGGACACAACTATGATAAGTTTTTTTCCCTTATTTTCCCATTTTTATGGTCTTTGGACTTAGAAGACTCTTATGTTGATGCACTATGATTAGAAGAATTAGGAACACTAACGTTGTGCTTCTCGAATGTATTAGTTAGTTTGTCAATTTTCTTCTTCATGCATTTGGAGTCATCATGCCCAAATTTAATACAATAAGCACATGTGCATCACTCTTTCTTATGTTTTTCATCTAAAGAGGAGGAATCTTTTGATGCTTTTGACTTAACACCAGATATTTGACCTTTTATTTTATCTAGGTCTTTCTTGTTCTATTTCTTCTCCATGATACTAGAAGCCTTCTATTTGTCATGACCTACAATTAAGGCATGCAAGTTTTATGAATTTTGGGTACCCATTTAAATAATCTTGTCCTACTCCTAAGTCAAGTCATAAGTTATCCAAGGGAATACGTGGTGGTGTGCAAGGTATAAATGAGGATGTAATGAAATTACTTTAACAATAAAGTAGAATAGTAGAAATGTATCCAAATATGACTAAAATATATTAAAATATATGATAATCGACAAGCCACTTTGAGGGGGCAACCTCCATAAGCTTCAATAAGAGCAAAATTCATAATATGATGATCAACAATTACCCTCTACCTCTTATATATAGTCTATTTAGGCCATGGTTACTCAATAGGCTGACCTACTAACCAAATGAATGCATAGAGAAATGTGATATAGCATCACAGAGGGATAAGTAAGCCACAAGTCAGCTATTCCTATCCTCATACATGTGATAGGTTAGGGTCTTAGCATGCCCTTCCCCTTCAAACCAACATTGTCCTCAATGTTGAATAACTTTGGATGTTGTTGCAAATTATCTTCACCTTCCAAAGTTGCATATTCATTGCTCAGGTTCTTTCACTTGATCAAATATTCCCTAATCTCTCTAGTTTTCAACTTTTTAGTATGAGTTTGTATGATATTATTTAGTTCCTCATCCTTCTTCATCTACTTCTGGGAGTTCTATCTAGGCTGAAATTGTATGTCCAATGACCTTCTTCAAACATGAAACATGAAATACTGGTTGTATGCGAGATGAATGAGGTAACTCAAGATTATAAGCCACACTTCCAATTTTTTATAGAACCTAATAAGGGCCATAATACTTAGGAGCAAGTTTGTTGTCCTTTTTTTGTTGCTTCAAGGACATCTGCTTATAACACTGAAAATGAACAAATACCCAGTCACCCACCTCAAAATTTCTCTCATTATGGTGTTGATCTACTTGTTGCTTCATCTTGTTTTGTGCCAAGGCAAAATTCTCTCTCAAACTAGCCAAAACCTCTTGTTGATGCTGCGTGTGATCCTCCACATTTCTAACCTTGGTTTGCACCTTTAACGAAGAAGTGATCGAAAGTGGATGGTAACCATATAGTGTTAAAAATGGAGACATTTTAGAAGAGGTATGGAAAGATGTGTTATACCACCATTCTGCAAGTGGTAGCCATTTAACCCAATGTTCCTATTTGTCTGATACAAAACAACAGAGATACTCTACGAAAAATTTGTTAAACACTTCTATTTGTCCATCAGATTGGGGCTGGTAAGATGAGCTATGAGCTAGTTGAGTACCCAAACAAGAAAATAATTTAGTACATAAATTACTAGTGAAAATATGATCATGATCACTTACAATTATTTTGGGGCTTCCATGTAATTTGAGAACTGCTTCTAGAAAAATAGCTGCTACTGTACTTGCTAAAAATGGGTGTGAGAGAGCACAAAAATGGGCATACTTTTTAAGCCTATCCACAATGACCAAGATAAAATTCTTACCTTCAGAACAAGGCAACCTTGTGATGAAATCCATAGAAACGTCCTCCCACATTTGACTAGGAATTGCTAATGGTTGTAACAGAGCTAGGGTCTTAATTGTCTCACCTTTATTATGTTGGCATATCAAGCATTCTACCACATATTTTTGTACATTTCCCTTGAGTCCTTCCCAAAATAATTCTTTCTTAATTCTGTGATATGTTTTCAAGAACCCTGAGTGTCCCCCAATTGGAGATGCATGCAACTCTGGAAGAATCTTATGCTTAAGCTCAGAATTTTTGCACAAGTATAACCTACCCTTATACCATAGGACATTACCTTTCCATTCAAATTTGTTAGAGGATAAAGCACCTTGCTAGAGATTTTGAATCAGAACCTGTGTATCCTTGTCTTGCTCCCATTTTAATCTGGCTTTATCCACCCAATCTGCTTATAATATGGATATTGCACAAAGTAATGCTTCTGTGGATGTATCTCATCTGGATAGTGCATTTGCTACTACATTGTCTTTACCCTTCTTATAGATGATTTCAAAATCATAACCCAACATTTTGGTTACCCACTCTTTTTGTTCCTCAGATGATAATCTTTGCTCCAAAAATTATTTGAGACTATCATGTTTAGTTTTCACCTTAAAGTATCTACCCATCAGATAGGGTCTCCATTGTTTAAGTGCATGAAGAATATCCATCATTTATTTCTCATAAATAGGTTTTTTTTAGATTCTTACCTTTGAATTGATGACTCTCAAATACAATGGGTCTCCCTTCCTGCATTAGTTTTGCTCCCAACCTAGATCCAAACGCGTCACATTCAACAGTGAATGTCTTTGAGAAGTTTCAATTAGCCAAAATTGGAGTGGTACACATAGCTACTTTTAGTTTCTCAAATGCTTTGGTGGCAGCATCATTCCAATGAAAGGCATACTTCTTTAGCAATGCAATGAATGGAGCTGCTATGCTGCCATAACCTCTCACAAATCTTCGGTAGTAACCTATTAGTCCTAGGAACCCTCTAAGGTTTTTGAGAGTTTTTGGCATGGGCCATTCCATCATAGCTTTGATCTTCAGGGGATCAACTTTGACACCTTCATGGGAAATAATGTGACCTAGGTACTCTACCTCTTGTACTCCAAAAGCACATTTGGATGGCTTTGCATAAAGCTGATGCTTCTCCAAAACTATCAACACCTATTTCACATGTTGCAGATGTGCTTCCCATGTCCGACTATAAATAAATATGTCATCAAAGAAAACTAACACATACTTCCTTAAAAAAGGCCTAGAAATAATGTTCATCAAGCTTGAAAAAGTAGATGGTGCATTTGTAAGACCAAAGGGCATTACGAAAAACTCATAATGGCTCTCATGCATTCTAAAAGTAGTTTTATGAACATCTTCATCACTGATTCTAATTTGATGGTACCCCAAACGAAGGTCTAATTTTGTGAAATAATTAGCACCATGCAAATCATCAAGTAAATCATCAATTACTAGAATAGGAAACTTATCTTTGATAGTGTACTTGTAACGTTTTGTATAATCTAGGCACATCCTCCATGTGTTATCCTTCTTTCACACCATGACCATTGGTGATGAATATGCACTTTGGCTATGCCTGATGATCCCTGCCTCCAGCATCTCATGGACCATTTTTTCAATTTCACTCTATTGTGAATATGGATATCTATATGGTTTGATATTTGGTGGTTGACTCCCTGGAAGTAGTTGAATGGCATGATCATGTTATCTTATTGGTGGTAGTCCTTTTGGCATGGACCCAAAAATAGATGGTTGATAATCAAGAATCATCTATAGATCAGGATGTGTAGATGCTTGTGTGGGTTGGACTTCTATGAAACATAATCATGCAATAATTCCCTTTGACCCCTTTTTTAGTATCTTGGTCATCTGAGGTGAACTAACTAATTGTGGAGATTTTTCCTGTAATCCATGTAGTTCAATTTTCCTACATTCAGAATGAAAGCACATGAATAGTTCTTGGAAGTTCATCTCAAGGGTACCCAAGGTTGTGAGCCATTGGACTCCCAAAATAATGTTTGTGTTACCCATGGAAAAAGAAAACATAGGAGAATCAAGATTTTACTCACCCATAACAAGCTTAATACTATGGTATTTCCCTGAATAATTAATTGTGCCACCATCTGCAATCATGAGTTGAAATTTTGGTGATGGGTAGATGAAACAATTCAATCGAGTGGCTAACTTATGGTTGATGAAGTTATGTGTGCTCCCTAAATCAATCAACACTGTCACCTTCTATTTCTTGAGGAAATCCACCACCTTAAGAGTTTGTGGAGTGATAATACCTACAAGTGCATGAAAAGAGATTGTAGGTTGGGAATTTTCAGGTACCTCCTTTATCTCTTCCTCATCATCATTGGAGGCATAATTTTCTTCTTCATCTTCGTTAGATCCCTAAATGTAGAATATCTTCTTCTCAGCACATCTATGTCCTTTGTTCCACATGTTGTCACAACTGAAACATAATCCTTTTGCATGCTTCTCTTTAATTTGTTGTGGAGTCAATCTGGTAGGTGGAGGAAATTTTGGTGTCGATATGCTATGATCTTTGAAGTGAGTGAATGGCTGCTTCTTATTGGATATGATTTTTTTCTCAGCTCTACGTGCCATGATAATAGAATCAAAAATCTTAAGTGGATTAAACATGCATACCTCATGTTGAATGTGGTCCTTGAGTCCACCCAAAAATAGGTCATTGAAGTTCTCCTAAAAAAATGTCTCCACCCATAAGGATAGGTTTTGGAAATGATTAATATACTCCTTAACAGAGCTACTCTGTCACAATTTTTCTAATTGGATGAAGTAATTCTCTGTCACACTATTGCCATAGTATAATTGCAACTTCTCTGTAAAAATTGACCAAGTGACATTGAGAGTCATCTTTTTCTTTTGAGCACACAACCATTGATACCAAATGAATTGATCAGGTTCAAGATACAAGGATGCCATGGCAACCTTTTTTCCATCTAGGATCTGATGTAGATCAAAAAAATTCTCCATTTGGTTGATCCAATTGAGTGGATCTTTTCCATCAAATTTGTGCATATCCACCTTTGCTAACAGGTTCCTCTGTGGCACGGTAGTTAGATTTGAAGTAGACTGGTTGGGAGAACTACCCTGGTGGGGTTGTTTTTAGTGCTAGCTGGATGATTTGACTGATTATTTTTCAAAGATGATATTATATCTACCAAACTATCTTGTATGGATTTCATATTAGATTGTATGCATTGTACGTCACTATGAATGCCCTATACACTATAGTCAAGTTGGCTCACTTTATGATCTATGTCAGAGAACCCTGGTATAAAGGGTCTATTACATCCCCCTTCTAAGTCAATATCTTCCTTGTTAGGAGTTTTCCCTGGAGTTTTAGCACCTTTACCTCGTCCTCGAGTTTGTGGACTTGCCATAAAAGGGCTTTATGATGTCGACCCTGATTGGTACTTTTTGACCCAACTTTGACCAAGCAATTTTTGAATTATGTTAGCATAAAATCAAAATATACAAATAAAATACCATAGCCAAATTTCTCTAAACTTTCCAAAAAAGTAAATAACTCTGAAAATTTCTTTGAATTGCACACTATAGAGCAATTTTATGAGAAAAACTAAAATAGAGATAATTTTTTAAAAATAGATCCAAATAATCTAAAATTTTTACCAAAGATTAATTCAATTATTTCTCACTTCTAGTAAAAAAATTATAGATAATTTTGCAAACCCTTTTTTAGATATAGCGAAATTTAAAAAATTAGTTTTTTGCCCACAAGATTGCCCAAATCGCAGCTCTAATACCACTTGTAATGAAATTACTTCAACAGTAAAGTAAAATAGTAGAAATATATCCAAATATTACTGAAATATATTAGAATATATGATAATAGACAAGGCACTTCGAGGGGGCAACCTCCACAAGCTTCAATAAGAGCAGAATTCACAATATGATGATCAATAATTACCCTCTACCTCTTATATATAGTCTATCTAGGCCATGGTTACTCCATAGGCCAACCTACTAACAAAATGAATGCATAGAAAAATGTGATTTATAATCAAAGAGGGATAATTAATACACAACCAGCTATTCTATCCTCATACATGCGATAGGTTAGGGCCGTAGTAGAGGACATAATAGTTAGAACTCTAATTGGTAAGGATGGAAAGAATCAATTGATTATCCTTTTTATACATGCCACATAACTTAAAATACAACGTCAGTTACTTAAAAAAAATTAAGAATTCTTTAAACAAATCAAAATCACTTGGGCTCAAACTGATGAACTCATTTTCCAACTCATTACCCCTCATGATGTCCTGCTTCCTAAAGAGTGTTTCCAATGTGTTCCACACTCCATTAGGAGTAGTTGTATATTTGATATGAAATATAATGTTAGGAGACATAGATAGGCATAGTAGACCATATTATTTATCACTTTTGTTGTACCACTTTACCTTCTCTACATTTGGAATCAATTCTATTTATGTACCTAGTGATATAGTGTATGCCTTTGCTCTTAAAGAAGAATTACATTTTGACTTTCCACTCTTGATATTTGGATGAAGTAAGAAGTGTAAATTGACACTGATCCATTTTAGTAAGGAAATATGTGTTTAACTACATGTGAAAGAAATATAATGATATGTAACCCCATTAAATCTACAAAGGTTCAATTTTATAAGGCATGAAAATATCACCAATGTTTAGAGCTTGATAAACTTTCACTTCCAAAAAAAATGGTGAACAAAAAGGAGATGTAGGCTGAAATTTATGTAAGGTTGAATTTTTCTTGCTCACAAAATAATGATCTCCACATTGCATAAATTTGAAATAAAAATGGATTGAAATTTTTTGGTATGATAAATGTTAGCCAACTTTTTGTGATGAAAAGTTAAGCCCCATTTGGATGGTTGTGTCTAATGGATTAAATTCCCATGTGACTAGGGGAATAATGGGTAAGATGAGGGCACCTCTTTTATTAATTTGATTGATATAGGAGTGATTCCACCATAAAAATGACTCCAATTTTCTAATGAATAGTATAATAATTAACAGAGTTTTGGAGAATCATTATATTCATCAAGGTTATTTATTAGGATTATAGTTGATGTCTACAATAATCAGGATTTTCATCCTCCTTTCAATTTTTTAGATTTTCTGAGTGTTCCTTAAATATTTAGACTCAATGGAATCAAAATCAACTTATCTATTGATAGTCAAATCATTTGAGGTAACTAGGATGTTGGCAATCATTAGAGATATGGATTACCTCATTAGTTGAAATATATGATTCTAAGGTTCCTAAGAGTTTTGTAGTGGAGTTTGGGGGGAGGACATAGTCAGGGGTCTTGAAGATGCCATACTTTTCAAGATTTCCAGTAGTACGAAGACTTCCCAAAGTTCTTTAAATGGAACTTTTGAATATAGATGTAGTTAGGAATTCTAGTAGTTGAGGTTTTTGATTGCTAATGTAGAAAAGAATTATTTTATTGAGAATATTCATGTCATACATATGTGTGTTCTCCATAGGTGTTGAATAAGATGATGATTTTGGTAGTATGCACATAGGTAAAAAACTCTACCTATCATAAAATTGCTAGATTCGGCATGCCTCTTGAAAATCCACCAAATACCCACTAAGGATATATAAAAACATAAAAAATTTGAGAAAAGTATTTTTATTTTGAGAACCTAATTATATGAATATGCATGGAGTCATTTAAAAAGGCCTAAATACCTAAAAAAATGGCAAAAATTGACAGTTACAAAACTAGGTCATGTTTATACCTGATCCTAGGGTTTTGACACCTTATGAATTTGATGGCATAGGACATTTTATATGAAAATATAATATATGAAATATGACTAGTAGAACACACATTTATTTTACTTTTTAAAAAAAATCTAGATTAGTAAAGGACCCTAAAAGAAGAGCAAATCTGGTAAAGAATGAATCTTTATTAGCTAGTTAACAAATGGAAAATTTGTGACATGCAAGCTGAAACTCAATATTTAAAAATAGGAAAAATGGAATTAATCTACAATAAAATCTCTCATACCATGTCATAATGGGACACAACCGAAGATCGGTTTAGATAGGATCAAATAAATGAAGGAATTAGCTAGTTTTAGTAGTGAAATTAAACATGAATTAGAAGAAACTTATTACTCAACAATGGAAATATATAAATATTATCATTAACATCATTATCCATGAAAAATTTAGAAAGGTACATTATATAGGTGAAAGATAAACATGTCTTCAGATCCTCATGAATGTGGGATTATATTTCACAATGACCTAAAAAGACACCTAAGCAAGATAACTAAACATGTATAGGAAAAAATCATTAAATGGAATAATAACTTACACTAACAATTTAAAAGTTAATTTAGAAAAGAAAAATGATTAATAAGGTTCCTTTACAATTAGTTCCATCATATCCTGGTGTACATGAACATGTAAATGGTTGTACCCATCAATCTATTGACCATATAATAATTAGCTAAATTAAATTATAACCCAACTTAATGTCATGGGATGCCTCCTATTTAGACCTTGTTTCCATCCTTGGGATTGGATGGAATTCTAAGATAGTTGAAAATATATTCCAATGTTGGAAGGGAAACTATGGAGTCAACATTGATGATATGTTGAATTTCAAGGTGAATAGAGCAAACCTAATGATTATATTGAAGATACTTAGAAATCAAATGCAATAATGAAACCACAATGAGTGGCTCCTACATGGGGTATAATATCGAGGTCAAGGGCATGCTTTTTATTTTTTAGAGCATGCTTTCAACTATAAGGTTGTATATTCATTTGATGAATTAGATAAAGGGAATTTTTTTTGTATGGGTCCATTATTGTTTTGTATATGCGACACTATTTATGCTTTCCATGTGGTGAGGATCCTAGTGAATCCACTAATATATATATATATATATATATATATATATATACCTTTTTTTCTTGACGGCCTTAGAATATATGTCTACTAACAGATGATGTTATCTTGTTTCCTTTTGTCTAGCACATATTGGATTAAAAAGAGAATATATATATATATATATATATATATATATATATATTCTCTCTTTTTAATCCAATATGTGCTAGACAAAAGGAAACAAGATAACATCATCTGTTAGTAGACATATATTCTAAGGCCGTCAAGAAAAAAAGGTATATATATATATATAGATATATATATATATATCTATATATATATATATATATATATATATATATATATATATATATATATTCTCTTTTTAATCCAATATGTGCTAGACAAAAAGAAACAAGATTACATCATCTGTTAGTTGACATATATTCTAAGGCTGCCAAGAAAAAAAGGTATATGTTCCCCATGTTTCATAAGAATCATGGAACTTGTATCCTTTAAAGGGGAAATTCTATATATATACCTTTTTTTCTTGACGGCCTTAGAATATATGTCTACTAACAGATGATGTTATCTTGTTTCCTTTTGTCTAGCACATATTGGATAAAAAAGAGAGAATATATATATATATATATTCTCTCTTTTTTATCCAATATGTGCTAGACAAAAAGAAACAAGATTACATCATCTGTTAGTTGACATATATTCTAAGGCTGTCAAGAAAAAATGGTATATGTTCCCCATGTTTCATAAGAATCATGGAACTTGTATCCTTTGAAGGGGAAATTCTAAGTTTTTTGACATCATATTCAACTGAGAGTGGTGAGAACATACTCTACATTTCCTCATCATTAGTTACCATACATGATGAATGATAAGTAGGTTTAAATGGAGATGACATGTAAGAGGGACAACATAGTGAAAATTTTAGATATGACGTTGACTTTTTAGGCACGATAAGATTTCAAACCTAACATTATAATCAATTAAGACAAGCAATTAGTCATTAACATATACATTCATGATTCTCCTAGCATAACCCATGTGGTTGAGGGTAAAGCATGATGTGTAAGTGTTAAAGATTTAGTGGTGGCATAAACCCTTAAATTCCTATATTCAAAGGCATTGGAATTACTATGCTTGATCCATCTCACTCCATTAGTCTTTGTCACAATCAAGCATCCATAAAAAATTTATCGAGTAGGTGTTGCTTGATTCAGCTTATCTAGATTCTTCCATCAAGTTAAATAAGAGTTCTAGGATTAGTTTTTTCTACTATTAAATACCATTATTTTTTTAAACATGTGCCTCATATATTTTATATTTATTAGACACCAATCCTTTTGGCTTTGTCTCTGAGTGCCCTTATATTCTTATTCAACACAATCTTTATGTCAAGAATGATATCTGAACAAAGGGATTGGCGTTCTATTTGGTTCAGTTCCACCTAGTTGGGTCTCTCAATAATAATAATAATTTTTTATGTTCCTATGGATTGTTAATAATACACAAATTTTTTCCTTACTAATTAAAAGGAACTTGTTATTCTTTAGGATGATAAGGGTGAACCCAATATTTCTATGTAGCTAGAGGGGTTCATTGAAAAAGAAATTAGACATTTATATTTTCTTCCCTAGTTTAGTCATCCTATTGGTATATTTTTGTATCTCATCACCCCAAAACAATGAATGAAAAATACCATACTAATATTGATGTTATATTCATGGAAACCACTACATAGATTAAGTTGGTATAAGACCTATTGATAATGAATGGTAGATGCTAGGGATTAAAAAAAAATTGATGGGACATCAGTCCCTATACTCTAAAATTATTTTTGTACACCTTGATTTATATTTAAATTATGATAGTATTATATTTCCATCTAACGTTATTATCCAAATTCCATATATTAAGTTTCTATTTATGCATGTGTATTTTGTTTCTTCATTGACACCTAATGTTGATAATTATGAGGAAGGAACCATTCACCACTTGTTATTTATTGCATCCTACTAAAAAATGGATTGGTGTAAACTCTTTAATGAGTATGAGGAAGAATGAAATGTTTTAAATTAGTTAATTATCAAATTGAATGATTTGAATGAGTCGATTGGTTGTTAAAGAGATACATTAAAGATTGAGATTGTGGGGTTTATTTCTTAGACATTTGGTGTTAATTTGGTAAATTATGAGGCCATTCATCTTGACATAGAAATCAATGAATTTCAAGGGATGTTTCATAAGAAAAGATACCAACATGTTATTTCCCTTAGTTAATTACTTGATCATGTGTGGGACCATTAGAATATATTAGAGTATGAACATGACGCTGGTTTTTACATTGCAGTAGTTACTTATTTTCAATTGATGGCATGAAATTATGGTGTTTCTACTATCGTGGTCATTTTCCCCTCTTTCAAAAAACTTAAGAAGTGTGTTGCATATATTTTTAAGTCATGATCAATATTTTTTTGAGTGTTTTCTATACATTCTCATAATATTAATTACTTATGTTTTCCATCCACACCATGAGCTTTGGGAAGAAGCTATGTTTAATCATGAGAATGTGCAAGATAATTGTAATTATTTTTCATGTTGACATTATTTTTTATATTTTCACCTTTTATAACGGCATGTGTATAAATGATAATTCCATTGGCTTTATGTATAGTGGGTAGGTAGGTAGGTGAGCATTAATTGTTCCTTGGCATAGTAAGGTTGCAACAAATTTATAGATGTTAAATATATGTATACAAGTTGAATGAGATAACTCACCATTTTCTGAAGATAATGTATGTAAATGGTTGGTATTAATATAGATATTTCTTATTACTCATTTTAAAATGGTGATTGTTCTCTATTTTCATTTTCATCTTTTACTTGTTAATATTTACAATTAACTAAGCCTGGAGGGTTATAAAGTAGCTTGTTCCACTCATGGGTGAATCTTAATGTGTTATATGATGAATTTTTGTTATTATATAATGTATTAGTGAAATAATTATAAAAAATATAACACATGCATTCACATCACTTTCACAAATCAAAGTAGGAATATTGTGTAGACACAAAATTTTGGTACAAGACCTTTTCAATTATGTTTTTTTCCTTGTTTAATTATAGTTAGTCAACTTGTGTATATTTAGTTATTTTTGGACATGTTCTAGAACACACTATAATTTATTTATATTTATCCCCCCAAATGTCATTAGTATTTTATCATATTTTTATTTTTATTTTTTGGATCTTAATCATCCATTTTTATGAATAGTTAGACTTTTTCTCAACATCTATTTCTTTTGAGTCAAATTAAATGACCTACCAAACCTATCCTACATGGATTCATAAATATTTCAAATTAATCATATGTTTTTTGGGGTACTTCCTACCTTGGTGAAATAACCCCCAAAAAAATTTCTTTGGAATTTCCTTATCAGATTTTAAACATAATTATGCATGGTCTCACCACACCACTTTATGATGCAAAACCAAATCACCTAGTTACACACATAAATGATCAAGACAATGATTTCATATTAATAAAAACATCATTCGATACCCAATACTTATAAGCATATATATTATATGATATAATAATTAATTGAAAATGATCACAACATCATAAGGACTACCATATCAATGATATATGATTAGCTATGGAATCAATGCTAATTTTTAGCTAGTTATTATACCAATATGAGGATCATGTAGAGTTACAATATCTACCATCTAGTATTTAGTTGATAAAAAATCAACGAAAGATAATCTATAAAACATAGCCCATGCACGATTAACTATCATATAGGCTAACTACTAAACCTTTGATGATTAAAAGAGAGTAAAGAGTCACAATAATACAAATAATGTTTAACATGCCAACATAAAATCTCATGAATATTACATACCTTATTATCACAAGACATAACAAATCCTTATTAATGTAGTGAGTAGCTCAGATCTTACACTTATTAGGCCACAAGAATGATCACACAAATCTATACAGTTGTAGCAATGGTTTGACCATAAGATATATGAATTGTAACACAATTCCAACCTATTGAAAGATAAAATGTAACTAGTAACTCATTATGAAAATATTGTTTCTTGCATGTTTCTCAAAACGTAACCAATACTAACAAGTTCCATAATTTTTTGAAATTAAATCTCACTTCAACAACTTCCTCAATCTTGGACATTCAAACAAAGAACCCATCACCTCGTGAATTCAATTATTTTATCATTATTACTTCATGCGACAATACATATATGGGCTACATAAATAATGGTTAGAAACATTCCAAAATAAGCTTAACGTTGGATTTAA